>JAEPRB010000091.1:0-143470 GCA_016758965.1 Circinella minor | reverse complement strand
ACAATGCGTTTGGTGTCTAAAAAAGGAAAAAATAAGGGTCGTGTTTTTGATGGTCTGGACCAAATTTTTTGATGAAAAAAGTATAAAAGGAGGGGTGATTTGCCGCGCGCGATACTCGATAGACATCTCCCCGAGCTTAGCTCAGTTGGTAGAGCGGGAGACTGTAGTGCAACAGCTTATCTCTAGGTCACTTGTTCGAATCAGGTAGCTCGGATAAAATCTTTAAGATTTGACATTTTATTATTATTTTTTATAATTTAACTTTTACGTTACACGAGATTATTATATTGTTGTCGCAGCCATAAGTATTGTCACACTAAACCAATAATAATAACAGAGAATGAGATACAAAATATAAATTTTGGGGATACAACGTATGAGAGAAATAATAAAACGACTGATCTATACCAATACAATATAGGAGGACAGAGATATAAACGACTGGAAACCAGCGATACAAAATAATAGGATGAATCAAAAACTATATAATGATAAGACTAATTAATAAATCATAATAAAGACTTGACCAAACAGACTCTCTTGTTCCTTCACATACAAAATACTTAGAAAAGACAACACTTGAGATATGACTTGACTAATCCGAGCTAAGAGATGAAAATGATGAGAAAAAGGGAAAAGAGTCTGTTTATTTTTATGTGAATGAGTGTGATTTAAATAGTTGCCCTAACGCATAACAGAGATTGATTTTTGTTATGATTAATTTCTGTAACACGATGGTTTGCAGAATATAAATTATATAAGAGTTATAATAAAACGAAGGATGTATTTATTTTGTTATATCTCAATAATTATGGATAGTGATAATATGACTATTAATATGTTTTAATGGTTGATAAGAAGTTCTTGGCTATATTTCTTATAGCTTGGCATTTGTCAATATAGTATAGTTTCTTGGCTTGATGTCTGATGACATCTGATAATTATAATGAGTAGTATATTTTATATTGATCGGACATTACAATTTCAAAGTCACACTTTTCAATGATTTTCCATCACTACATAAATAGCAGTGACTCTACTTTTCCTTTTTTATCCATTTGTGAAACTTCTTTTTTTGTAAATGTATTTTTTTATTTTTATATTATAGTATATATATGAGAGGAGCAGTTGCTTCAAAAGATAAAAACCAGAGCAAAACTAAATATTTATTTATAAGGCTATTATGCTACTATACAGTATGGATAACAGTAGCAGTATATTCTGAAAACATATGACAATAAATTACTACAGACTTTTTTTAATTATTTACGGAGTTGATATTGAAAACATTATGAATAGAAAAAAATGATATTCAAAGAGAATTACTACAGGCGTAGCAAAAGTCCGACTAGGGGCATGACCTGTAATAAATATAAATTCACTTAAAATGACCTTTATTTGATATGTTAGACAAAATAATTGATAGGGTTAAAATAGTAAAAATACTCACCAGTATTACGAACTGGTCAAACTTATAATAAGAATTGAAAATATAAAATAAAGAAAAAGGGTAATGATATAATGATTTATAGCTAAGTTACATTTATAGAGAAATGGAATTGTTTGGTGTGACAGTTTATTACTGTTCTGGTTAAAAATATAAATATAAATATTATTCCTTTACACTTCATTATCCCCCACAGTACTTGTGACCGTCTCGATCGTCATAGGTTTATGACGTTCGTAGTATGGACGCAGTGTATCTTGATTTATTCTTCTTTTTAGAAGTCGACCCGATTCATCGGCAAGTTGGTACGTACGATTTGCAAATGCAGCAATAACTAAAAATTTTTGTGGAGAATATTTATAATCCATCTTCTTTCCGCGATCATGACTAACACGTAAGACATATGTTCCAGGGTGTAGTGTCATGGAATTAAGAATGTAAAAATACCGGAGATTCTAGGGGTCTACCCCTGATAAAGCTGAAAAGGATCATCCTAAGAACAAGGTTATTATACCTTAAGATAAAATTCTTTAAGATACATTCTTCAGATGACATACCAGAAATAACTCATTATAATAAACAATTCATATAAATAGACCAAGTAGTACATAGAATAATAATCTTTATCTTATTTTTGAAGAATAAACACTGTTTCAAAGGACTCATCGTTTTATTTACTTTTTTTTTATTATTGAATTAAATTATTATTCTATCGTATACCTCACAGGGGTAAACTTGGCTTGAAAGTCTTGTACATTATCGTTTTTTGGATTATTAATTAATTCATCAAAAGAAACATTCACGTTTAAAAGTTTACATAAACGTTTATATCCTAAGGTAGAACCAAATGCAGCTAAAATATCTTTTCCATTATCACCTGGAGCTTGACCATACATGAGTTCAAACAGTGTTATTTTTAACGTTTCATGAGTTTTGGTACGATAAGTGTATAGTGCGGCAGGTAATAATGTTTCCCAATCATCAGGATACTGATCGATTAATTTGCGTAAAACTCGAACTATTGTATGTCCCATTTTCTCATTTTTTCCATTTGTCATAGGATGCTTTGGGGCTATATAACGATGTTGTACTTGCAATTTCTTCAAAAACAATTCTACTCCTTGAGCAATAAAATGCGGACCATTGTCTGTAAGTAGGTATGTACTTGTACCATAGTTTGTAAATAGATGTTTATATAGAAAATCTGCAACCGTTTGTGCATCTGCTTTTTCAGTTGCAATTGCAACAGGCCACCAGCAAGAGAAATGCTCTACTACAATTAATATATGCATTTTACTAGTTGATGATACTGGAGTTATTGGACCAACATAATCGATGGAGAATTGTTCAAATAGATTTGTTACTGGGACTTTTCCTGGTGCATATTTTCTTGGTAAATTCGAAAATACTTGGCAATGATGGCAGGTTTTGATAAAATTACACATGTCCTTATATGCTTCAGGCTACCAATATGAATAAAATAAACGTGCCCATGTTGCATGTATACCAAAGTGACCATGACCATCGTGAACCATTTGTAATATTTCTTCACGTTCATTAATGTGAGGTATTTTTACTTGTCTATTGCCAATTTTGGGATATAAATATTGATTTATAATTTTAAATCTACTTGATGTAATTTTGAGGGACTTGGAAATAACTTGATTGAATGGATTTGTTAAATAGTTATAAATTTCTTGCAGATATGTTTTATACCATGTTTCTAATATTAAAAAATTATGATCATAGAGATCTTCAAGATCATCTTCACCACTTTGTTCATATGGCAATTCAGGTGGTGGGTATCTTGAAAGTGCGTCAGCGGCACCATTTAATTTTCCAGGAATATGACGTGTCTTAAATTTAAATTCTTGACAGGCTAATACCCATCGTTGGAGACGTATACTACTGGTATTGTCAACACCTTTTGCAAAAAGATAACGTACTGCCGAGTTATCTGTCCATACAGTAAATGCTTTATCGCGCAAATACTTTCGCAGTTTTCGTAACGCATATACAATCACCAATAATTCTTTTTCTACTATAGCATATCGTACTTCCGCAGGTTGCAACTTTCTTGAAATAAAACAAATTAGTCTTAAGTCACCGGCATCTTGTACTTGACACAAAACAGCTCCAATAGCGATATCAGAAGCATCACAATAAAGATGATACTCCTTGTACTTGTCTGGGAATGATAAAGTTATGCTTTTCATTAATTCTTCTTTGATTTCAATGAATGTTTTCTCTGCTGCTTCATCCCAAATAAAAGGTTGGTTTTTCTTGGTAAGATTTACTAATTGAGCAGTTTTTAAAGCATAATCTTGTACATGACGACATATAAAACCACAAAGACCTAAAAATGCCCCAACCACTGTTGGGTTATTTGGTCTTGGATACTCCTTAATTCTTGATATATGGTTCTTACTTGGATGAACCCCTTTTGTTGAAATAACGAATCCTAGCACTTCAATGGATTCTTTCATAAATATAACTTTGTTTGAATTGATATGCATATTAACTTCTTCTAATTGGCTGAATACTTGTTGCAAATGATCCAGATGAGTTTCCAGATCAGGAGAATACACTGTGATATCGTCGATAAACGCTTCAACGAAATCACCTAAAAATGGCTGCATGGCCAAATATATACTTCTTGAGAAACAATGAGGTCCATTAACTACACCAAAAGGACAAACTTGATAACTATAATTTCCAAATGGTGTCGCCATTGTAAGTTTCGCCGACGTTTCTTCATCACACTTTAATTGATTAAATCCTTTTAATAAATCAATACTTGTATAAACGGTTGTTCCCTTTTTTCCCAGGTTTTCAATTAATGAGGTAATATCCGGCAAGGGCCAGGTATCTCTTGATGTAACTTTATTTAATTCTTGAAACATTGTTACTAATCGCAATTCTTTTGTCTTTTTTCGAACATAGCGACATGGGAAGGACCAGCCACCTAGATGTGCATTTTCTTTATCATGCCTTGTTGGTACAATAATACCATTTTCCACCATTCTTTTAATTCTTGTTTAAGATGATCCAATTCAGCATGAGACATACGCGGATTTGGACGATGATAAATAGGTTTTGCATCTCCAGTATCGACATGGAAGGCAACTAGATTTGTTTGCGCCAAATGTTTATATGATGTACCGAATATATGTTCGTAAGATTTAATGAGAATTTCTAATTCTTCTTTAATGTCTTGATTTAAATCATTTCGTTCTTCCACCTTCTTTAGCAAGTTACCCAAACGATCATCGACATGGTCGTCTTGCCATAATTTTTCGTCTGATCTTTTATTTGCAGATATCATAACGAACATATCTTCTTTATTTTCTTCATTTTCTTGATCTTCTTCAGATATTTCAGAATCATTTTCATCTTCATTAGATGACATAGGCATATCTTTTTGTGGAATAGCAGTGTATTCAACTTCCAATAGTACCAATTCTTGATTTAAATAAATTGACCATTTGTGGTACTTCCAGTCGGTTACAACTTGAAGCTTATGTAATGCATGACGTCCTAATAATAAATCGTAACTTGACACATCCAGACATAATGCGCTAAAATTTCTTGCATTGGATTCTCCAATTGATATCGATAGACTTGGTACTTTGCCAATAGGTGAAGCAAAATGACCATCTCCTAATTGTAATGGACGATTAATTGAATCTATTTCTTCGATGCCCAATTTCTTGAGTAGATTAAGGCTAACAATAACTAAAGTACATCCACCATCTAGAATAATACGGAGCGGAACACCATTAACTTTTCCCCAAACATGCGGAGCACTATCCCCTTCTGGTATCGATTCCAACTGTACCGAATCTTCTTGGTCTTCGTTGAATAAATGCATATCTTGTTGCACGTGAGATTTATAATGATGTTTTGTTAATGAGTTTTTTACTTGTGTACGGAATTGGGGAGACAGATTGGCTAACTGTGCTAATGAAACTTGAAACACTTGCTGATCAATAATCTCTTTTGCATGTAAAGACTTTCCCGCCAATTGAGTTATTTGTTTATTTTTTTCTGGTTGTTTAGCATTCGCGTTTATTTCTGAAACCTTTATTCTTTGTTTTGTTGGTGGTGCTAAATTACTATTATCACCGCTTTGTTTTCTTTTGATCGCAAATAGATTTTCTGTACCACCATGTTTTTGTTTGTTTGTTGATGTAATTAATAGAGCAGAAGATGATGATTGCGGTTTCCTTGGATACTTTTCGCATTTAAAATGTGGGTGGGAATCACCACAATACTTGCATGGACTTGGACAATCTGCTGCCATATGACCTGCAGCTTGGCAATTATAACAAACGCGTGAATGGCTAACTGATTTTTGATTTGTTTTGATACTACTCGATTTTTGTTTATAATTCTTTTTTTCTTCAGTCAAATGATCAATTGCTGTTGTCATGCGGTTTACACCTTTGATCAACAATTCAATAGAACTCGAATAATCCTTATTTGTTGATTTGTTTTCATTGTTACTAGATAATTTTACTCCTTTTTTTTTGTTTATTTGTTTTAACTCTTGACTTTTCTGTTTCACTTGAGCTTGAGTAATCCGAGTCTGTATCATGGTCATGATAATGTCTATAAACGGCTTGTTTGGCAAAACTTGCAGCTTCTTCTACATCTTTCGGGGCAGATGCTGATACATGTAGGCGTAAACTATCTGGCATAAGACCACGAACAAATATTCCCACAAATGATTCCTTGCTAATAGTAACGAACGGCTCAGTTACAAACGTTGGTGTTTTTGATAATTCTGAATTTTCAGACTTGAATTCGTTTTCTCTTTCTTGGATACCACGTTCATAACGCATTTTAAGTTCATCAAAACGATGTATGTAATCACGAAGTCTTGAATATCGGTTCTCCATATGTAATGACCATAACTTCTCAACGGTTCTTGATAGATCAATTCGTTTGCAATACTTTTCCTTGAAAGCTGGACAAAACTGTTTCCACGTCGTATATCCTTTATGTAGTGACCATGTAGACATTTCGGACGGCATATTTGTTAATGCATACGCCAACCTTTGTGAGTCAGACCAATTGTTTGCATCAGCTATGGAATCAAACAACAGAAGCCATGTTTTTGCTTCACTTTTTCTTTTCAACTTTGGAGGTATTATAATAGACGATTTTCTTGTTTTCTTTATACTTGTGTCAGAGGACGAGGACAATTCCTTATCACTGAGTTCGTTTTCACTTTGAGGCATATTACTTGATTGAGAAGACATTATACTACTCGATCTTGTATCGGCTTAACGATTGTAGTAAAAGCCTCCCCTACCTTGCTCACCAAAAATGACCCGTAATAAATATAAATTCACTTAAAATGACCTTTATTTGATATGTTAGACAAAATAATTGATAGGGTTAAAATAGTAAAAATACTCACCAGTATTACGAACTGGTCAAACTTATAATAAGAATTGAAAATATAAAATAAAGAAAAAGGGTAATGATATAATAATTTATAGCTTAGTTACATTTATAGAGAAATGGAATTGTTTGGTGTGACAGTTTATTGCTGTTCTGGTTAAAAATATAAATATAAATATTATTCCTTTACGCTTCACGCCCGTAGTCGGACTTTTGCTGCGCCCATAGTAATTCTCTAAATAAATAATATTAGAATAAAGTAATTTAATGACTGCTGATAGCTTAGATGAAACAGACTGCAAGTATTATGTGTACATCGCATAATAGAATAAGTATTAATATACACGCGAGTGTTTTATATAGTAGATATAGTTAAGCAAAAAATAATTTAGGAATATATGATTATTAGTAGTACAGCGAACATATAAAGATATCTTTAGAACAACAAGATAAAAAAAAATCAGTTATCCTACTATGATAGTTGTGCTTAATTTTTTTTCTTTGTTACTATTATGGTAGTGTAATACGGATATCTTCTTGTTAATTAGTTGATATCAAGCAGACGAATCTTTAAAACATTAATGAAATCACACTATTATGATTAATTGATAATGTGGGTAGTATAATAGCAACGGCTATCATACTATGCTACTAGTAGTCTATCAATAAAAAAAAATACCGTAATCAATAGATGAATGGTCTTTGGTGTAAACTTAATCCAAACCGATGATGTAGTAGTTTTTATGCTTGGAAATACAAGCTGCTCGGGAAAGAGTCAAATAAGTGGGCTATCACAGAGCAAGTTGAAGTAAGTTTGAAATCGGTTACATATTTTTTCCCATTACTTTCATAATTTATCAATTGAGTTTTCTTTTAAATTAAAAATGAACGGAATATATTTTGAAAATACAATAAACAATACTTATTTTTTAAAGAAAATATAAAGAATGTTTATAACAAAGCAGATAAAGACGCTAAATATAAAAAATTGTAATATTACATATTATAAAGATAATACTGGTAAATTTACATTTCGAATTATAAAAAATAAAAAAGATATAAGTAAAGTACTTTTCTCTTCTTCCCATATTTTTCACAATAAGAACGATTATAATGGTAGTAATAAAGATAATGTAATAAATAAATAAAGTTATAGCAATAAAGATTTAAAAAAGAAAAATTAGATGAGAATAATCATGTTAAAATTTTAATTTTGTTAATGACGAAAAGAAAATTATGAAGCAAAAAAATCATATAACCACCATATTATAATTAATTACATTATTTATTGAGAGAAGATAAAATTAAGCATATTGAAAATAATAGAAAACGTGTTTAAGAATTATGAATTTTAAAGTTTGTTATTTATCGTAGAATTTTTTTTAGAATAGACTAATATGGTTTTTATAGCAACGGATGGATGTATTACTCTTGTAGAAAGTCAAAAGCTGTAATAGAAACAAATGTAACAATAATATTTTGATGATAAACATATATAAGTATAATAAAAATAAAATGTTATTTATACACATGAGTCAACTCAAGAGAAAAAGAATGACAGAGCAGAATATAAAGCTCTGTTTCCACACAACTGATACCTATGTTATATAATCCAAAAATGTGGTACGGCATTAATTATAATTTTCACAGGTTCTATATGCTTCTTTGCAGCGTGTAAAAAATTTCAGGCGAAAATATATATCATCCCTCAATACGACTATTATGATTTTGTCAGAATTCAGTTAGAGATTATTACTCAAATGAACCCCCGGTTATGAACGAAGTTTTGCTTATGAATTACATAATAATAAAAAACGAATTTCATTTTGTATTATTAATGAGATAATGAGTAATTAAATTTTAGTTATCTACAAGAGCTACTTATAATAATTTTGTTAGCATATATGACTGAGGATGAGCACAACAACAGCCCAATAATTGACTTAAAGAGAAGACTATATAGAGAGATTATCTACTTGTATCATCACCATCAACTTAATAGTAGCATGGGGGTGAAACGCAATATTTAATGATTGGATACTATTACCAAGAAAGGACTTTTATTAAATTTTATATTGAAATTTTTATACAGAAATAGCCCCGATCACCTACTTTTCTCTCTATACCCTAGTCGTTTATTAAAGATGTGCATTTTATTAATATTATTACCAGAGAAGCACAGCTACGTGCGATAAAAACAGTGGTTTGTAATCTATCCGCACCACTGATAGATTACAAATAAATATAGCGTTACACTATACCTCTTTCTATATAAAGTTGAACTCTACATTGATGTATTGTTTATTCGCATAACAAAAAAAACCGGTGATGTTACTATTGATGTCTGATACACAATGTTTCGTATTTTGTGGTTTATCATTATTGGAAAGTTATTTTTCCAATGGGTGGGCTGAAGAATGTTTGATTTTTCTTCTATAGAAGAAAACATTGGTACTCAGAGATCTTAAAGATTCTAATGGTCATTTGTAATTGCCATTTGGTTGAATAGAAAGACGGATGTCTCGAATAAGGGTGCCATCGTCGGAATTCAAAAATAGCTTCTTTCCAAAGAGCCGCAGCAAAACCGTGCCTCATGGAACAAGCTCACAAAAATTAACTACGCCACATTTGTATAAATAGCGTGCAGAATTTATAACTTTTTTTTCTACATCCGTATTTTATAATTACATTAACACGCAATATCACTATAATAATGACTGGTTTAACTCTTCCCTTTGCCGAGACTTTATTAGACAATGATGTCTATTATGATGATAATATGTTATATGCCACCATACAAGAAGACTATATCAATAATAGTAACTTTCCATCGCTTTTTTCTGCCACATCCTCACTAACAACTGCTGTATCAAGTAGCCGTAATCAGGAACCGGTTAACAATAACAAGGATGCAATCTCAATGAATAGTACTGTTCCCTTTAATGGCCGTTCTTATGCAGAAGTTGCATCAAAAGCAGGTATGCAGCATGATCCCATTATTATCAACCACATCAGCACAACCACAAAACAAAAGGACTCACACCAATGGAAACACGATGAATCAAAATTTCACCCACATACATTTTTCTTATCGACTTTAAATAATTACTATACAACAAACGAAGCTAATGTCAATTACGATCAAGAAGATCCATGGTACCAAATAAAATACGGTAGAAGCCGAAAGCATGAAACCAATCTCATCATTCATCAGCGTCGACAGAAAACACTTGAAAAAGCATTTCAACAAGCAACATCTGAATATATTACGTCGTCAAAACACCGGTATAGACAACAACTGGCTTCAACGCTAAATAATTTGCAAGATACACGATACTACCGTGATGAAGATAAAGGGCTTAAAGAACACATTCCAGAATCGTATTACCAAATTGGAAGAATGAGGACAATGGCATTGAGGACATCAATATGGTACCCCAAAGCTACTCGCCACACAAAAATGGACAGATATTTAACAAAAGATGCCAAAATCAATCTTATAAAACGAGAAATTAAAAAGCATTCATTCGCTAAACGAATTTTCCTTGACGCATTGCGAGAACGGTACGGCTATCAGAGTATTATGCAGGCACTCGACAGTATGAAAGATCGAAATCTTGGTTATTCAGATATTGAGTGTATTGTACGCAATTATCGCAATTCATACGACTACAAAACCATACCAAATTATAAAACAAAGAGCATTCCAGGACAAAAGGAGCCGCATTCCAGAATTTTAGAAGAACATATACAAGCCTTGTGTATTACGTTGCCCTCTCTAAAGGATAAGTCGGTATATAGAATAAGCCGCGCACAATATGCACGAACAGTATTATCATCATTAGTAGAAATATATATATAAGCATATAGTTAAATAAATAAATAGATGAAAATATTTTTCTTTTATATTAAATGTATTTTGATCTGAACTCTTTTGGTATACTATCTTGTTTGAATATATCTTTGGCGACAGCAACATTAACTACCATCAACTACTATATAATCTCAGTATGTTAAGGAAGTCTCCTTATTTTTATCTTAAATTATAATATTTTTATATGTGCATAGTTTGTGTGTGCCAGAGGTAGTGGTAACAATATCTTACACTAAAACAACTGATCATAAAGTAGGTATTTATAGTAATACTCTATACTTTATTATTATATCTTTCTGCTTTATTAATTTAACTTTACCTAGTGTTACGTCCCGTTCAGATTATATTTAATAAGATAAAAAGAAAATATAAGGAATTCCGAGTAAAAGACTCAAGGAATAACGGAAGTTATATCAATAGCTTAGCAAAAAGAAAAATAAATAAAAGGGAGGCTTTTATAACCAGTAAGTTCAACAGATCAAATAGTCGGGAAAAGGGGTTATTTCAATAAAAATAATAGAGAGTGAACTAATTGTTATCAATTGTTTTCTCAAGGAAAGAAAGAAACTATTCTTTCTATACTAATCATTTGATTATCTAGCTCCGTAATTTGAATCCGATTTTGGGTGAAAATGAACCTATTGGTTTTTTCCAATCGATTTGCGCACACAATTTTTTTTTTTGCGCCCCGAGATTTTTTTTTTGCGTGTCCTTATTTTTTTTTTGCGTATAATTTTTTTTTTTTTGCGCATTGAATTTCCAAGTTTGCGTATATAAGCGCTAGAATTGTTGAGTCTGCAAAGCAGGTTAATGTGGAGGACTGTCAGAGCTGGATCAGGCACTCTGTTTCATTTTTTGATAGGTATTTGGCTCTTGAGGCAATGCTTTAGTAAAGTGTACTATGAATAAACTGTTTTTTTATATACGCAAACTTGGAAATTCAATGCGCAAAAAAAAAAAAAAATGTACGCAAAAAAAAATAAGGACACGCAAAAAAAAAATCTCGGGGCGCAAAAAAAAAAATTGTGTGCGCAAATCGATTGGAAAAAACCAATAGATTTTCTATAAAGACAGTCTGATTATAGTTCATGTTTTGTCGCTGGTGTTAAATATACGGCATTAATCATTCAGTTACCCACACCGCTCTATATCATCCATTTGTATGACAATTGAAGAAAACACAAGTCATTATGGTTACACTTATAAGGCACCTTTTTAAGAACTCTCTTCCTTTCTTAAAAAAATATTTGTTCTCAATCACAACTTCAACTTTTCTTTTACAACAATAAATCTCCTTTGAGACGCCATTTTCGTCTCTGCAAGGCAAATAATAATATTAATAATATACACTGTATAGTCTACGATCGCTAACAAAATAATAATAATAAAAAATGTGTATTTCACGATCTTTAAGCAAGGATTTATTACTACAGCAAAAACAATCAACTTCCTACAAAACGTTTGCTCAAGAAATAGATCAAGTCTTGATGGCCATACGGAATGACGAATGCAATGTAAATAACTATCTTTATGCTGCCAAATTATATTCTTGTCAAGGCAAACAACAAGACGCGATTTCTATACTTAAAAGATGTTTATCTTGTCTCGTTCCAGAACAAGAAGTAGACAATATGGATAGTAATATCATTCGAGATCAGATGGGTTTGATACAAGCCCAGTTAGTACGTCGAATCGATTTTGTTGCTCATTGTCCCTATGAAATTATATGCAATATTATTGATCGACTAGGTCAAAATACTGCAATCGAATGTCTTAAAGTTTGCCGTGCGTGGCGTCGAACACTTTTGAGTTATCCACCAATATGGCGAAACATTTATATTGGTACCGATGAACGAAAAATAACCTTATCCGATCAAAAGGAAATTCTTAAACCACCTCATAGTATTACAAAATACATTGAAACTCTTTATATTTCTTCAAGCATGTATCCAGCTTGTTCACAAGTGCTTATGTCGCTTACTAAATACTCTTTCGATAATTTAAAAATACTTGCTATTTCAGACAAAGGTCAGTGGTTTTTTAATAACAATGGAACAATAGTACTCGTTTTCTTTTTTTTTTAAAAAAAAAAAAAACTTGATGATGGAAAAAAGATTGGTGCTTAACTTATTATATAAATATCATTTTAAAACTATTATAATAAAGGCATATGGGACAAGCTGATTAAGAATCCATTTTATTTGGCTCTACCTTATATCGGTCAAACTTTGACAGAATTAGATTTAGACGGACGGTCCTATATTGATATATCGCTCGAACAGGTATTACGTACTTGCTTAAATCTTACAGCTATCAAGCTTTCTGTCCTGAACGTACATGATAACCCCATCACCGGAATAGAAATACCAAATACTACATTGTTGACCAGAATCGAAATCGCTTCAGTGATAACAATACCTGCACGTATTATAAAGTCATTGTTACGTAACTCTCCAAAATGTCGGTATCTAGCACTTCGGTTCAGGATTCGGAACGGTATCCTGGACGTACTTGGAGATTATTGCCCAGAGCTAGCGGATATACGATCACTAATTGTAAGAAGAACCTACAATAACGAATTTGACGACGATGGTGGTAATCATGATACAATGGCAAAATATATACCAAATCCAATAATGACAGTAAATTCAGTTGAACCAAAAGGTGCATTACGATGTTTACAGTTACAGCATATTCAATCAGCGCTACCCTTAAAATCTCGATTAGCAAAAAGCTGCCATACGCTACAGGCAATATCACTTGTTATGGATCAACCAATGGATAATACGACGGTCCATGATTGGGAACCATTTTCTTCATTTACATGGTATACATTATCATATCTTCATATATGGAATGGACGTCAAGCTTTTTATCAACAGCTTCCAGCAATGTTACGTCGTTGTCCTGCATTGAAACATCTTCATTTACAAAATTCAAGAATAATCGAAGAACCCATCGAAAGAGAAGGACAAAATGACGCTGATATATTAAAAAATGAAATATTTGATACGATAGAACAATTGGATCATATTTCTGAATTAATATTGAATGGAGTTGATGTAACTGGACCAGGGTTTGACCGATTGTTAAATACGCTACAACAAAAGAATGATATGGAGGATATGAATACGGTTAATGGTATTGGTCAAACGAGCAATAAAGGTGATAGAGTGTTAAAACGCCTAGGGATTCTCGATTGTAAAGGTGTTACCAACCATATTTTAAAACAAATTACAAAAATCAAAAATATGCAAAGGCTTGCCATTTCCTGTTGGGGAAATCATACACTATCTAAAACAGATTTCGAAGAATTTATAAGGACGGTAGTCGATAAGATGACACGATTATTGTGGCTTGAATTGGATTTTATGCCATTGACAACAAATTCTGTACAATATATTATCAACTGCAAGGAATTGAAGAATTTGACACTAGGAAGAAAGATCCATTATTGTAAACAAAAAAGAGTTATTAAGAAAATGCTTAAAGATAGTGATATTGAAATCGTAAATTGGAATAGTGATATTAGGTTTACTCAATGATTATTTTTATCTTGTATATGTTATTGTGTATATTTTTATTGGTAATATAGAGTAACATCACAACATGATCGTAGCCTATCATAGTACAGAATGCCTAGACAGAAGGAAATAATTTTCTTATTAATGTATATATGTACGTATTCAAATACAGTAAATATTTACGAAAAGACAAAAAGAACCGAAACTATATAGCCCAATATATTTTACGTGTACTACGATACATAAATAATAAATAAAGTAATATAAGCATTTAAAATATCTTTTATATTAAATATATACGCTACTCCTTTCTATGTACAATTGTTTTTTTATTAATAGCTTTTTTTATAATTTAAATATAATGCCATCATCATCTGGCAAAAGACTTTGCAACTTCTCTTTTTTGTTTATTAGGTGTTATTACGATAACTCATTTGTTGTGTTATAATTTATATTATATATATATATATTGATCCAAGTTTCATGCCTTGCAATTATTACAGTACCACGTTTCGATATTATCCTTTTCGGCAATACCAACACATTCACCATGATACCATACATGGCATTTATCACAAGATATCATAAAAGTACCATAATCGACTGTTGGATTAGAACATATACATTGAACAATTTCTTGTACATCCTCTTCATCTTGTAATGGCGGTACAATAGAAGGATGAGTTACTATTGTTGTTGCTGTTACTGGTGATTGTTGTCGTTGTTGAGATGACGTTGATACAGGCAATAATGCGTGGTTTTGTGATGGTTCTGATTGTGGTGGCGGTGCAGAAGAGGATGATGTTGAAGGTGAATCATCTGTTGAGGTAATATCAATCTTTTCATTAGCAGGTTCTGGAGGTTTTATTTTGAAACGTATCTTTGGTGTATTTAATGAAGTAGCTGACGAAGGTGTATTTTCTGCTGTTGATGGTGCTATAATACAATCATTACCACCACCACTACTGCTGCTACCGTTGGTCAAATTAAGTGTCAATTTAGGTAACTTTTTCTTTTCTCCGGTTCCTTTTCCTGAGCTAGATTTTGAACTACTCTTTCCAGAACTAGGTTTTGTTTTCCCTGACCCTCCAGTATTTGTTCCAGCAGAAAGCGATGCAAGTGATATAGGTGTAAGATTTGAACGCTGTGAAGGAGAAGGAGGTGTGTTAGAAGAAGAAGTAGATGCCGAGTTTGTAGTCCCTGCTGTCATTGCTGTTGTTGGTATGGTAACTATGGTTGAAGCAGGTTGTGTTGATGATGTCGATAAGGATGATTGGTTTTCGATAGTTGATGATGATGCTGATTGAGTGAGACCTGGGGTAGTGATATTTTCTTCAAAAGAATGTTTACGACTATATTGACCACCAGCTAGCGATGCTAACATGGATGTACTATTAGTGGCACCTGTACCACCACCATTATTATTATTAGTATTAGATGGAGTTGTTGATGTTTTGATGGTAACATTTTCTTGTTGATTTAATGCTGTCCCATTACTTGTTGGATTTGCAGACGTTGGTACCGTTGCCACGTCTACCAATAAATTTGGCGAAGATAATTTCGATACCATGGCTGGTGGCGCCACACGCCGTAATAATTCTTCCAAAACACCATTAGTATTACCAAACATGGTATTCCCTGGCGCTGCTTCATCTTGTGTAAATTTTCTAAACATTTCATGATTTCCAGCTAAAACATCCCCTTGTCTCCGTCGTTGTTGATCATTATTACTAGCAAGTGATGCCATTGCTTTTTTCATTGGTAAACTACTTAATGCAACCCTCCTTCGTTTTGATGCTGGTTGTTGTTGCTGTTGTTGTTTATTATCATTTTCTTCATTTTCATTTAATGAGAGAGCCAAAGTTGTTGCTTTATCAGTTGCCAATGCAGATTCTTCAAATGGTACAACGTGCGTGAATGGATTATCTACAGGCTTCTTTCTGTGACGAACGATAATAGGTGCGGGTACAGCAGTACCAGGTGAGGATTGTTGAGTAATAGATGGCATGACTTGTGGTAATGCGCGTGGTGGCGGAGTCGCGTCTTCTTTGATGGAAGACGGAAAACGCGGCATGTATGGTGGTATATAGTCTGGAAGTCCATTATTCTCCTCTTCTTGTTCTTTTTTATTATCATCCTTGGGTATAGATTCTTCCCCTTTTTCTTTTTCCTTTTCCAGTCCTTCTTCTTCCTCACTTTCTAATGAATATATTTCCTCTTCTTCGTCTTCTTCCTCGTCGACGTCTGAAGGTATATCTTTATATTCGTAAACTAAAGCATCGTCATAATTGTTACGTCCATTCTTTACAGCACCTGCATAATTATTGACGTTCATTTTTTTTAAGGATTCGTAGAAGATAAATAAAAAGTTTCGATTAGAACATATTCATATAGAAAGAAAACAAAAGCAAAAACAAAAAATAACGACAACACACCTTCTAAAGTTCGACCTGGATCGGATTGTGCAGTCCAGGTTGGAGTTAGGGCTTTCCCTTCCAAGTCTAACCATTCTTTTAACGATTCTGGTGTAATGCCGAGTTCATTAAGTCCGTCCACAACATCCCAAATATTTCCATTGGATCGACCTGCGAGTTCAGCATACGATGATGTTGTAGTAGCTAAAAGTTGAAGATATTGACTCATAACTTCGGTTAGACTATTTGTTGGGTCGGTATGAGCAGCATCGAATCCAGCAGACTGTAAGATCTGTAACGCTGTTGTTTTTAACAACGCGTAACAGAATTTATCCGTCATTATCTATTATTTTTTCTTAAAAAAAAGAGGAATGGAGGGGGGGTATGGATTATACAACAAAAAGCGAATAATAATAGTAATAATAATAGATTGTCTGGTTCCAAGAGAGAGACCTCTCTCCCTCTCTCTCTCTCTCGAAAATTAGGAAAGAGTGTTTTTTTTTCACCAACAAAATCAAATCCCGAAACGTTTTTTTTTATTGTCTTCTTTTCACCGTTTTTATATTTTTTGAACACCAAATCAGCTATAGAGTATTTACATCATTAACTTGTATGAAAAGCTCGTCTGATTCAAGTAAAATACAAAAGATGCAAATAGCATCATTGGTGAACTTTTTTAAATAGTCATTATTATACGATAATGTATTCCAACTAGATGATAGTTCAGAAGCCATAGCATTAACCCATTGTGTGGGTATTAGCCTTATTTTTTTTTTCGAGATCTTTTACAAAAAAATCCAATACCTGATACAACGTTTACTTGTGCGTGTATAGAAACATGAGCTTGATTCATAAACGCAATTTATCTGCTTCATTACGATTTCGAGATGAGCCTTCCATATTTGAGATTTTCCTGGGTTGCTATGGATATCATTTTTATTTATTTTATTTTTAGCTAGAATGGTTTATAGCGCTAAAAATAATAACATATGTTAATGAAGTATTGATAAAGGTTGGTGATATGTTTCTGCCCGATGAAATTTTTCGTTACTCTGAAGGTGGTGCTGAGGGAAACATTAATAAGATAAAACTTAACTGAACAAGATCCTCAATAATCTGAAACTTTTGTTGCGAGTACGACACTAAGTAACATTTAGGTTGTGGAGGAGGTGTTACGGGCTTAGCGATTAGCAGTTAACAGAAGATACCCAACCCCTCCTTGAAGCCAAACTAAATAAAGAAAATTGTTCGATTATGCGAGTAGATCATTCTTTCTTTTTGCTATTATCATACACTATTTGATCAGTTGAAAAGTATATTATTTTTGTCATAGCTTTTAAATGCCCGTAATGTAAGCTATAAGGATATAAACTCAAGGAGATGAAAATGCTTTATTAAACAGTTGGTCAACAGCGATTTGTAATATGAAATAACCTCATAATTAATTATAACTACCCACTTTCTATGTTGGATTTCGATCAACCTTTACCGAACTCTATTTGATACCTGAAATTCAAATTTGGGACCTCAAAACAAGTTAAGATGACGATGACCTTATCTCAAAAAGTGTACACCACATTGGTTATACAACATAACACATATGATGTGAACACAGAAAAAAAAAGTAAGCACACTTTTAATCCCGAGAAGTACAAATCAAGAAATTCCTCATCATTCTTTTTTTAAACTTGCATTTTTCTTTTTCTTTTCTGTCCTCCTTTCCCCACTCAATTTTATTTTTTACCTAGTTTTACTTTTTTTGTATTTCAAAACATATAAAATCTTAAACTATTTGACAACCTAAAAGAAAGAAAGGAAATATTTTTATATAATACTTATTTATTTTGTTGTCATAATCCTTTTGTCTGAAAAAAAAAAAAAACTTTTAGAGCGCATCAACTATAATAATTCACATACCAACAAGAAGTTGAAAAAGAAGAAACGCAAAGATGACCGATTTTCCTCGGCCAAGTCAAGCAAGAATTACTTCGGATATAAATATCATGTATGATCCTTATGGGTTCGACGATGATGATACAACCGGTAGTACTGTATCTAGTGTTGCTTATACTCAGTCCACTCGAAATCATGAATTAAAACGTACACTCAAAGCACGGCATTTGGCGGTAAGATATTATTATATTTATCTTGTTTTGTCGTAATATTAACATATAATAGCTGGCTATATAATCTATTTCTCTCTCTCTCTCTCTTCTTCATATCTAACTGGGGGAAGATGTTGTAAACAACGACCTTGTATTGTAGATGATTTCGCTAGGCGGTGTCATAGGTCAAGGGCTTTTTCTTGGATCAGGTGCAAATTTAAATTTGGGAGGTATATAAAAATAACTTTATATTTTCTGTGAAACCAAGTCATCTTTTTGTGGCACTAATAGAGCTTTTTACAATTGTAACAAAAACAAATGATGCTGTTAGGTCCTTTGGGTGCCTTACTAGGTAAAGCGAATTTTCAAAGCGAATTGATTATAATAGCCAAGTAATGTCATTGAATTAAAAGATTATCATCATATTATTATTTTTTGATAGCATACGCTATTGTTGGATTTATTGTTTTTTGGGTAGCTTGGTCTTTGGGCGAAATGGCAGCATATCTTCCGGTTTGTACTATTTTTGTTTCTTGCAATAAAAGCTTCTATTCAGTTAACCTTGTACTATATGAACGAAAAAAAAATAGATTTCTGGATCATTTACTATTTTTTGTCAACGATTCGTCGATCATTCTTTTGGTGCAGCTATTGGTTACAATTATTGGTAAAAATAAGTTTCACAAAACTTTTTTTTTCTGGGGGAAGCATCTTTTATGTATTTTTGTTTCCAAATTCTTGCATATCTGTGTTATCAACTAATTAGACAGAAGGTGTGCCGAATTTACATACGATCATAGTTGCTACTATTACAATTGAGATAACTAATATTATATTTTTGCTGTACTTTTTTAAATTTAATTAGGGTTAGTTTTGTCTGCTTATTTGTTTGTCAAGAGAAAACAATAATTATATCAATCAGAAACTGTTAATCGAACAATATGTATGTTGTTTTTTTATAGGCATGCTGGTCCATTGTTGTAGCTAGTGAGTTGACTGCTCTGCCAATTATCATGAGATTTTGGGTAGACGATATACCAGATTACGCATGTGAGTAATATAAACAAAATTGCTGCTATTTTTTCTTCTTCCGTATACTTATACATTCATGACGAAAAATGCTAGGGTCAGCAATCTGGTTGGTTGTATTGGTCCTTATTAATACACTAGGTACTCGAGTTTATGGTGAAACGGAATACTGGTTCAGTTTGGCAAGTTAAAAGATAATAAAGCTTTTGTTGAAATAATAAAAATGTATCATTTGCATTAATGTATACGTATCATTTAGATAAAAGTATTGACAATATTGATCTTCATCATTGTCGGATGTTTCATTTCTGGAGGACTTATTGGGTAAATATATATAGTTACGTATAAGAGAAGGCCTATTTTTAATAGTGACCTATTTAGCTATTAAACGTGCTAACAATTTCATATTTCCCCCCTTTTTTTTTGAAATCAAATATGTGTGTCCTTTTATAGTGGTAAAACCTTTGGTTTTGAATATTGGAATAATCCAGGTGCTCTGCCATATGGTGCGAAAGGAGTTATCGACTGTTTGATTTTATCTGTGTTTAGTATGCAAGGTAACGTATAAAGTTAAAAATTTATTTTCTCATTATTGACGAGAGGAAGAAATTCTATAGTAAAAAAGATATTTAATGACTTTATGTGATACTTTTTACTTTCTAGGTACCGAAATTGTAGGAATTACGGTACGTATTATTATATAATTGTTTGTCAAACAATAGGTGAAAGTAAAATTAAATATGAGCATTAGCGTGACACTGAACATAATAATCAACTTTTATACATATAACATCTAAAAATCCATTAATATAGGCCGGTGAAACAGGAAATCCACGCAAGGTTTGTCAACAATAAATTTTTTAAGTACGTATCTCAAATAAAAGTTGCGCCAAAACTCACAGAACAAATACATTTCATTTTTTTAGCACGTTCCTAGAGCTATCAAAAACGTCTTTTGGCGTATTCTTGTATTTTATATTTTAGCAAGTAAGTGAATAGTTATAACAACAGAAATTGCCAATTGTTATTTATACTGAACATGTACAACTAATCTTCGTTTAAATAAAAAATTACGCAGTTTTTGTTATGGGTATGGTAATTCCTTATGACGATCGTAAGTGAATAAAACACGTTTTTTTTATTTATCTACTATGTAGCAGCATAATCATCAATGAGGTTTTTATTGTTACTATACAATACATGTGATTTATATAATAAACTGCAGAAAGGTTCAACTAATTAAGTTTTATTATATTGTGAAATGTAACTACAATAATCAGCACAAATTTTTAGCACGAAAGAACCAATTGAATTAGAAGGATCAACTGAAAAACCTGTATCACCATTCACTATGGTATTTGAAAAAGGAGGATTGCAAGGTGTAGAGCACATTATGAATGCTATTATTTTGATTACTGTTAGTAATTAGATAACGGAATAAGTGATATTGTAATTGATTTGTCTATTTAGACAATTATTAACTATATTTTACATTGCTATTATTATTATTATTATTTTATCTAATGTACCTGTCCTAAAGATTTTATCTTGTGCAAATAGTGCATTTTATGTCAGTAGTCGTACAATGTTAGCATTATCTCAAGGTATTTATTACTGTTTTTTCTTTTGATGAAAGTAGATCTTGTTTTTGTACTTTGCATTAATTACTCATTAATAATTGTACTTTATAGAAGGACTTGCTTGGCATAAACTATGTAAGTAATATAGAACAACTTTTGATTCCATTAGTAAATATAAATAGTATTTTACAGTACATCATTCATTCTAAATATGTAACACATGTACCACAAAAAAAACAGCATATATTTCGAAGCATGGTGTTCCAATATATGCTTTAGCATGTACCGTACTTGTCAGTTTAGTTGCATTCGCAACATTTTTTATTCCGGGACAACAATTATATGTTATTCTTACAAAATTAGTCGGTATCGCTGGTTTAACGACTTGGTTTGGAATCTCATTAGCTCATTACAGATTTCGACAAGCATTTATTGCACAAGGTCGAACTATGGAAAGCTTACCAATGCAAGCTCCATTACATCCATTTGGTGACATTGCAGGTATGATTGGATGCGCTGTCATCACATTTGCTGCTGGATATTCCTATTTTGTTCCTGCAGATGCAGTTGGATTAATTGGAAATTACGGGGGTACTATCCTATTTATTCTTGGATTCGGAATTACCAAAATTGTTACCAAGTCTAAAATGGTTCCATTAAAAGAGATTGATCTGGATACTGGACGAATAGATACAATGATGTTTGCTGGAGATGATGAAGATGAAAAAAATATTGGGAAAGTGGAACAAGACTGTGAAACGTGGTATCAGCGAGCTTGGAAAAAGGTAGTAATTGCTATCACCTGAAGAGGAAGAAGAAAAAAAGAAGAAACATTTCATATATACCATTATTACTACAAACATTGTTCGAAATCAAGAAATATAAGTTGTTGTTTTGAATCAAGGAGATAGATTTATAATAGTAATACTACATCATATATAACATATATCAAAATCTTTTGTAATGTATAAATAGCTTCAATTTCTTAGTACATATAAAGTAAAAATAATAATAAAAGATTGTACTTTCTGACTACAAGATACGTACTGTGCATCTAAAAAAAAAGCCATTGAAAACCTGGTTCAGAGGTTTATCAGCCCGCGGGCAAGTTTAATATAGTTTTTTTTTACTCTATGATTTTATTCAAAAAGTCACATCGATATAACTGCATGTCCATTATATACGTACAATCCATATGCTCAAATTCAAAATATATTTTTTATAAGAAACTAAGAAGCTGAAAAGAGTTATATAGTTCAATGTGAGCCTGATAAATTTAATTTGAATGAAATTCTGCAAGAAGTTTTATTACTATAACGTTATTATATTATTTATATACAAGAGGTTATTTTATGTTGAAATACGTATCAAAATACTGCTGGTTTATATACTTACATTTGCACAGTATATATACTAGAATGGAATTGCTACGGACACTCCATACTTTCGCCTACGGACACCCCACAAATGAAAAGTTATCAAATAAGCACTTAGACCATATAACTATAGTAACAACATTATCAACACCAATAGTGCTTATTTGACCGCTCATATGTAACATTAAAAGTATACATTACTTCTTGTTTGTGTTGTCTTAATAAGGACTACAACCCCCATTTGTGTACATAATGATATAGTGAGAAAATATAAGAAATATTGACTTTTATTATAAAAAAGTTGAGCTGTTAATATTAGTTCCATACGTAAACATTTTTAAGTTACTGCATATAACGATAATAACTATATAGATAGTGTATACATGGCTATATACGATGTAACTAAATCAAATTGTTGTGTGCTTTTGAAAAAATATAAAAGTGTGGTGTTCTTAAGAGCTGAAGTTACTTAATATAGTATGTTTTTGGGGTGTCCATAGCAATTCCCATCCAAGAACTAGGCACCCAGCTGATGATTTACCATATGAAGCCGATATCAATGTCTTAAAGAAGAATAAATGATTATATAATTTAGCTCGACCTACCAGCTGATATACAGACTTTTGGGATTATTTTATTATTGAGGATTTTCTGCATGACGCCATCTCACAAACATGGTGAAATGTTTATATACTAATAAAGTATAAGAACATTGGAACCCAAGTGTTTAGAGCTTTACTATGGATCAGATGCATCGAGTCTGTGGCTCTGAGTCTTTGTTTGTTTATGTGTGAGATCGTTAACTAGTAATGTACGTACATGATGATTTTCTTTTTCCAGACAACTGACAACAAATCCTGTCTATAGGATATAATAACAATAATGCTAATTGTCTCTTAGCTATACTACTTTTGTTGATTATTTTGATTTATTTTATAAAGTACAATGTGGAAAATAGTGGTATAGACATATATAAGTAGATTGGCATCATTCTTAGTCTCAAAGAAAGTTTTCTTTATACATATTAGTGATGATTGTATGTATACATACGTATTATACAGGCTAACCAAAAATAAATTTATATAACGGAAAGCACTCTGCTATTCTAATTTTATATATAACCGAAAACGGTAGAAAAAAAGAGGGCTACATTACTTTGTGGTTGTCCAGTTTATATCACATGGATTATATAACTCTTAATTTATTATGTTGCTTTATTATAAATATATATATGTGTGTACTACCATGAACAGGCTTTTATTAATACATATATCGATCTTAAGACTTACAGAATTAGAAATATCATAACGAATATAGAACAAAAAAAATGAGTGACGAATGTAAAAGAAAAGAAGCAACTTCTTTAACTTATTCTCAAATGATGTAATCGGCGAAAAAGCGCGCTCTTTAATACATATAATAAAGAGGTTTATTAGTACCAGAAATATATATATATATAATATCTATTCCACATAAGTACGTATGATAGTTTAATAATAAATCCAGCCACCTTTTGAACTCCAAGCAGCCAACCAGAGGAAAATATAAAACGTGTGCAAAACTACAAATTTTTAATGGTTCAAGCTATTAGTCACCAAAAAAAAAAAAACCAAGTGGGGCCAAAGTTTTTAGTTTATGATCTAGAAACAAATATAGTTCCTGCATTATTCTTTAACTCTTGCTCAAATTTTTATTATTCTTTTAAAGAAGCTTGTATCTTGTATAAAAAAAACTATGTGGTCCCAATGCATACTCCACCTACATGGAAACTGATCGGTCGGGCTTTTCCTGGACGTCAGCACAGGGCCCTTTTTTTTTTTTTTGTTCTAACTCTTTCGTTCTCTGTTTTCTTTTCTTTCTATTATTATTATTCAACTCAACAAAATCTATTATAGCAATAACAATAACGTAATAAATAAAACGTTTTGTTCTAAACGCTCGATCGTTCGTTTTTAATCATATATAAAGTATATAACTGGATCTCCCGGACATGACCAGTCGCAATGAGCGCTCGTCGTCGTCGTCGTCGTCTTCCTCTCACTATTATCCAGAAGATCTTTTGCACACCAACAGCAATGCTATAACGATGAGAAATGGTAATGGAAACAGCAACAACAATAACGACGACCAAAACAATAACACCCATAATCATACATTATCGGCCAATGGTTTGATTAATACTACTACTGCTTCATCCAACACTATCACTAATGGCTCTAATGGTACTAACAACAGTAACAACAATAATAACAGCAGTAATAATAATAATAATAATAATAGCAACAAACAACCATTGTTTGAATTGGTCAACGTTCATAACCGCATTACGTTAGACAATGTATATCAAAATGGCCTACATGCATTGAAACGACTAGAGATACGCAATTTGACCGACCAACGGATCCTGGTCAAGATGCGCTCGAACTTGCGTAATCAAATAGCTTTTCAACTGGATAACGAAAACCTACATAACTTGCCCGTGAATGTGATTGATACTATTACCACTACCAACACGGTTGAATGGGCAAGAAACGATGCTTCGAACGAGTTTCATTTCAATCAACTCTTCAATTATGTCAACCATATCGATTACCTAGAACTTGCACCGCAAGAATCGCGACCTTTTATATTAGCATTTCTACCAGAAACAAACCGACGAACAAAGGAAGATATATTGACGCGAGGAAATAATGATGATGATAATGATGATGTTAACGATTCATCCGAGGCTGGAAGACGATTTAGTTTACATGATTTAGCAGCTGAAGAAGGCAATATGTATGAGACCTTTAATGTTACTGGGAGTTTATTTTTCTTCGGATACTATGTGGATGATGAATCAGCATCCACAACAACGACAACAACAACAACTACACAACAGCAACAGCAAGAGCAAGAAACAACATCAGCATCTACAGCGACATCTACACCAGCATTATATCAATTATCGGTTAAGTTTCGAGCAAGTGTATGTCAATCAGTGATGTGGACAGATGTAGCTGAAACAGGTGTCAATTTTGATGATTGCATGTTGGGAGAAGAATGTTACAGGGACTTTACCATTCAAAACAATTCTGAGGTCGAACTTCATTGGTTGGTGAACACAGTCGATCTATCCAATTTAAATCGTGAAGGGTGGTTACAATTTTCGGATGCAGAAACCGGCAAAAAACTATTAGATTACGAACCTATTCCAGGTCACTCTCATCGTCGTGTGCGATTGACGTTTATGCCTAAGGAAGTAGGAGAATTCAACTATGATTTACAAATCGAAAATGCAAATGATGCACGGAATGTTGTCCAAACAAAAGTCCATGCATCGGTTCGTTCCATCTTGCGTCAAGAGTCATTGATAATCAGTAGTGGAAATGTCATTGATTTTGGCGATTGTATATCGGGTACATGGACTATGCGACAGATAGTACTTAATAATGTTGGGGAATCACCCGTTGAAGTACGTTTCATCCCTGAAACAGCTGATGTTGTGTTTGATATTAAAACGGCGTTGGAACCGGGTACAGCAGCATCAACATCACAGCAACAACAAAATGGAGGGAAGACAAAAGAGCAACAACAACAATCCGATCAAGAGTTTCCAGGACGATTAATTGGTGGAAAACGACAGCTTGAATCAGAAAAGGGATCATCGAGCGCAATAACAACAACACCTACTGGTGCTAGTATCAGTGAAGTATCAGCACCTAACAGTGAAGTCAGTTCAAGAGCATCATCACCAACATCATCAAGAAATATGTCACGTACTGTAGAATATGAAAGTTCTCCATCGCCAACATCGCAAGAGTCGTATGGAAACACCAATAGTATTTCAACAACAGGTGCAGGTACAAGGATACAAACGCCAACGGATAATGTATACGATTCTTCAACAACCGACGAGTCAGCGAGCCGATTGATAGAATTATCAAGAGATAGAGCATCAACACCAACATTAAATTCAGGGGGAAGCTATACACGTATTGAAGATCTTGTATTACGACCTGGAAAAGAACGTGTTATTCAAGTATCATATCGACCAAGAAAAGATTCATCTATTAATGATTTCAATGCTGGACAATTGATTCGGCGTAACTTCCGTATCGTTCTTGAATATGGTTGTGATCGTAGTGGTGCTGAACCAAAGGAACGTAAAGCCATTCAGTGCAAGACACGCACATGTACTTCCTTTGTCGAAGCAATCCCCAAGTCCATTAATTTCGGTGATACAGATGTGGGCACTTTGAAATCTCTTCCGATCAACATTTTCAATCGATCTGACATTATTGCCCGTGTCGAATTACAATTCTCCTCCAAAGTTTTGAACTGTTTACGCGGTGAAATCGTCATACAACCACGTAGTTATGTCGAACTCAAATTGGATCTATACCCAAGAAAAGTCAATCCAGAGTATCGTAAACAGATCACCCTCGTCAATTATTTAAACCGTGATAATGATCAAATTATTGAAGTTCAAAGTACCAATATTGATAAAAATCGAGTGACATTCCATTCCTTGTTTTACCGGATATTGACCACTACAGGCGCTAACTTTTTGGATTTTGGTTCAATCGTTCTTAATTCACCTTCCATTCGTACATTCACTGTCGAGAATATACGGAGTGCGCCATTGACATTGGAAGTGACCACGTCATTACCAGATGATATTACAGTGTTTGTCAAGAAAAAACGATCTGATCAACAATCTACTAAGATTGTTAAACCTATTGCGACTACTAGCCAACAAAATATTTCTACAGTAAAAAAGGAAATGGGCAAATCAAGTGAGTGTTACATTTACGTTACCTCCCCTTACTTGTAACGAACACAAAAAAAAATAACAATAATATAAACATTGAAACTTTGAGTTTTTTTATGCTAAACCTTATTTAACTTTATTATTTGTTTTCAATTTTAGCGCTTGCCAATTTGGATCGTAATATAGCAACGGGCGTATCTGTACCACGACCAATACAAACTACTATGAGTAAAAATAATAATGGTTTACAACCATCACCTATTCATCGCGGACAATCTAGTGCTACTGCTACACCATCCACAGCTATTGCAGCAGATAGTTATTCAACAGCTTATTTAGACCTTGCAACGACACCACTCCGACATTCAACAGCATTACGTAGAAAACAAGTACTCTTGAAAAATTCTACCAAACCAATTCTGACACAAGCGTCTCACATTAGTCGTATAATCAAGCACCATCGGGTTTCCGATTTAGCTGAACGCAATTCATCCAAACACAACAAGAATCGTGGTTCATCGAAAGAGTCCAGAAATACGTCACCAAAAAATTCCAAATCAAATGGATTAAAAAAACGATCACCACAAAGAGAAGACTCGTTTGATGGGGAAGGTGTTAAATCCAAAAGATCTATGGGAATTACAGCAGCTCGATACAAATCACGCAAGAACTTGGATTGGGCTGACATTGCTGGTAAATCGCGTGTTCCCTTTGAAGATTTAATTTCAGTATTGGAACATGGGTCCAAAGCAGCTACACCTTTATTTCCCAAACAGTCTGCTGAAGAGCGTTTTGTTCGACAACAATTGGCATGGCGTCGAGAATTAGACCGATTAATTGAAAAGGGAGATCTTGTTCGATCATCTACAATTGAAGTAGCCCCTCATGGTGAAGAGGAAGTGGTCATTGTATTTACACCTAATGGAGAAACCAAACCACATGTACAAAGTGCACCAAAGAAACAAGATGCACGGATCTTTTTACGACTTATTAGCTTTGATCGTAATATTGAACAAGAGGAATTTACCAGTTTACTATATGGGGATCAGTCAACGATTCCTGTTCGTGAAGTCATTGTCCGAGCACAATTGTGTCGTTCCATTATGGATTTGGGACAAAAGAATATCAATTTTGGACTTGTGGAACGAAACGAACGACATGCCAAGTCAATTGTTTTACATAATCGAAGTGAGACACCATTATTATACGCTATTCGCAAGTCCGGATCTATCGCTTCGGGAGATATTATTTTGGGTGCTGGACGATACGGTGTGGTCCGTGCCTTTGGTAAACGTGAAATCGAATTTGTTTTCGAACCTACATTGGCTGGTCATTTTATGGAACGGTTAATAGTCGAAAATATTCGTGATCGAACCAATGATCGTGTATTACTACTCAAAGCGATGGTGCGTAAACCATCCACTTTCTTCATCAAGTCATTAGAACTCAATTTTGGACCTTGTCTTGTGGATCAGACATGTCAACGAGTACAAACGATCGTGTTTACAAATACCAACAAACAAACACGTTTATTTGAAATCCGAGTGGATCCAAATGAAGCGAATTTTGGACGAACTTATGGTGAATTTGATTTTGTGGTAGAGGATGATGAATCAAGTCAATTATCCAAGGAAGCGGAAGAAGAAATTGAAAACTTGGAACAAAAATTGAAAATTGCAAGACGTAAAAAGCAGACTGATAAGGAAAAGAAATACTTGAAGAAATTGGCCAAGTTACGTAATCAGGACGTACCTGAAGAAGAGGAAGACGGTAGAGAAGGAGGAGAAGAGGAAAGCAAGAAAAAAGAAAAAAACAAGGAGAAGAAGAAAAAGGATAAAGAAGCTAATGGCACTGGACCAACGACAGGAGTTGATGATCAAGGTGCAAGCAGTAATAAAAAACCAAGCGCAACAAACGAAGAAACGATTAAGGAAAATTCCAATGTTTTCAAAAAGACGCCAGAAAGTGTTGTATTTCCTTTGGATCCAAATGCCACCAAGACCATTTCGGTACGTTTTAAGGCTATTACACGACCTATTCAAATCGATAATAATACCCCGGTGGAACATATCCAACAAGTTCGTGGACAAATTATGGCTCATGAATACAAAAACACCGATACCAACAAAATGATCTCATATACAGCTACATTATGTGAAGATCAAGCAGCATACAAGGAAGCACTTGCCAATGAATCATCGGATAAACAAATTGGTTCATCAGCAGCACCAGGTGCAGAAGCAACGGATGATAATATTGTTGTAATTGAAAGTGTATCAGCAGAAACACGTGCAAATAGAACGGACCCAATGATGAATGATCAACCTGAACCTTTGAAATTGGAACGATCCGTCTTTGATGGAGGTCGAGTTGAAGTAAATCAAAAATCAACATTCTATGTTCGTGTTTCCAACGATTCTGATGAACCACTTGAATATGAATTCTTGTTGGATACGAATGAAAAAGACTTTTTTATCTGTCCTGAAACAACAACGCCTTTGGCACCCAAAGAAATTCGTAAACTTATGTTTGAAATTTTACCAACCAGTGTGGGCAAACAGGAACATACAATTTGTATTCGAAACTGTCATACCAATGTTATGCAAACATTTACTCTTGAATGTCTTGTTCATTATAAATCGTATTTAGCCTTCCCATCGTTATCAGAAGGAAATCAAGGTGAATTAGATTTGGGTTTCTCATATGTGGATCCTGGTACCAAGTATTCTCAAGTGACACCGTTGTTAGTGGAAAATGTTTCCGGGCAAGATTTGTTTATTACATGTCAAAGTAATTTGTCACATCAAGTATTAATCTTTGTGGACGAGGCAGGTGAACGTGGATTGGTAGAGATGATGCCGTTCAAGAGGGGATGTATGACAACGGTGTGGGTAGCAGTCCAGCCTAATTTGTTGACCGGGTACCTGGGTAGTTCATCAGCAGATGAATGTCGTGAACTTGTAGGTGGTATTAAGTTTTCAATTTATACGGAAGATGATCAGGCACTGTCTACAATAGAAACAGCGGTTGTTCAAGAAAGAGCAGAAGGAGCAGAAGAAGGTGGTCAAGAAAGAAAATCAGGAGATGAAAACAATAATGATCGATTAGTATTGATGTTGACGCAAACGGTCAAATTTATTTCAATTATTGGGCAATCTCATTTGGAGGTATCTCATCGAAAAATTAATTTGGGTTATACTGATAAACTGGGTGCGGAATTTTATGGAGCATTTACTATCAAGAACAAGTCAGGCCAATTACCATTAGATTATGAAGTCGAATGCCCAAGTCGAAATATTGTATTGGATAGAAGAGGTGGTACATTGAACGGTTGGCGTGGTATTGTCGCATCCAATGAATCAGCATTAGATTATTTGGACCAAAAGGAACAGCAGCAACAGCAGCACCGGGACCAAAGAAAAGAAGAACAAGTGGAGCAATTAAATGACGTGACGAATACTCAGACCGTGATGTCAGTTGCTCAAATTACATTCCGGATACATGCGTACCGATATGGTTTGCTCAGTGAAAAACTCATTGTCACGAACAAACATAATAGTCAAGAAGTGTTTGAAATCGAGGTTCGATTTTTTGTCAAGCAACATAATGTTGAGGCGTGGATGGTGCAAGGAAATGAACAACAATTATTACTTTGTGATACTACGGATGATAATGGTGAAGGATTAGATGATGAACATCACAAGGAAGCAAATCCATTACCGCTTGTACAATGGGAAAGTGTATATGTTTGTCCTGCAACAAATCATTCTAAATCGATGCCACCGGCTTTACAAGTCATGATGCTATCGGATCAAGATGAGGCTCGTCTTTATGTGCGTGAAATTGAAGTGGCTAACGTATCTGATCAACCAATGCAATTGATTGCTCTTAGTGATATTGATATTACTGCTGGATGGGTTGCTGATGAGGACAAGGTTCGAACCGCTTATGTTGTTGAAGAAGGGGCTTATTTGCAACGAAGTGGACAGTTAATCTTGGATCCTAAACAACGTGTACGTGTACGATTACAATGTCCCTCTCCTGAGAAATTGACGGATCATGATCGAGCACAAGCTTTGCAAGGCAAGAGTGGTATTCTTGCAGGCATGTTTATTTTATATGATATGCAACAACAAGTGGAAGTGCTTGCCCTGGAACTCAAAGCTCTCTTTTGTGTTTCTGTTGCCGAATTGGCGGTGGATCGAATCGATCTTGGACAAATAGGACATGTTGCATCATGGAAACCAGTCAAGTTTAGTTTTACAATTCGTAATATGGCCGATGTTCCTCTCAACTACGATATTATTCATCCGGATTTCATGTCATTTGTTCCAAAGGAACAAAACACTCAGATTATTAACCGTAGTAATGTAAGCAATGTTACTACATTTAACGTTGAACCACGCAAGAATCAAATTGTACAAGGTACTTTGGATCCTCGACAGTTACGCGACCAGTCATCAGGACAAAGACGATTTGATATTAGATTAGATAACAATTATAATCAAAACAATACAATGACTCTCAAGCTCAGGGCATTGATGACCGCGTTTGAATTAGAGTTCGAAAGACTAAGCAACAATGAAGAACTTGTTTTACCACCACTTTATCATCCAATTGCAGCAACTAATATATCATGCGACAGCTGGTTTGTCGTTCACAACACCACAGATGATGATATTCGGTTCGAGATTGGTGCGGATATTTCTCCTGGACTCGAAGAATATCTCAAGATAGATGTATTATCTCGATATACAAATACACCACTTCGAGGAGGTATTTCAGTTAGCCCACAAGGTCGAATGGAGGTACGCGTAAGAGCCACACCTAATGGAAGAACTCGACTACCACATGATCGACCGGATTTATTGGATCCGGAAGGTATTATTCTTGCGAACCTTTGGGTTACCACACGACCTATGGACATGGGTAATGCTGAGGAGAACCGGAAATTACGAGAAATGATACCCATACGCAGCACATTGATTGAAACGCCCATATTTACATTAAGTGAACGCCGATTGGATTTCGAATTAGTGACTTATTATCAAGAGGAAGATGACCAAGGGTCATCATCATCACTATCACCATCCACTTCTCCATCACAATTATCATCAACAATAGCAACAGCTACGACACCTACAGCAACGGAAGAATCAGCATATGAAACAACAGCATCGTCGTCGTCATTCTCAACCAAAAGTAACATTAATAAGGTTGTGAAGGAAGATAATATGAATAACGATGAAGATTTGGAAGTAGTATGCCGACCTGATTCTCATCCATTGACTATTCTCAATCATGCAACAAAACTACCATTACGGTATAAGGTGACAATTGAAGGAGCAGCCGAGTTTCCAGCACAAGATATGGTACAAATTACACCGTTATCGTCTGATGGTATTGGTGTTGTTGAAGCCGATAGTACAGTTACATTGAATGTTAGAATTGCCAATCCCAAGGATAGTATACCAGGGCAAATTCGAATACAAGTTGATGATCTTGATGCTGTAGGATTAATCCGACAGACTGCCTCCATTTTTATCAAAGAGACCGTGTGGGATTTATAAATAAAGAAAGAGAGAAAGAAAAATATATATAATGTGAATAATGGATAATAATAATAGTAACAACCTTTTTTTTCTTTTTCTTCTTCTTCTCTCTTTTATGATAAAATTTGTAAATAATAATAAAGAATCTTCCCTTTCATCTATTGTTTCCAACCTTATTTTTTTTATTAATAAATATTCTCGAATACAAGTTAATTTTCAAGTCTCAGTAACTTTATAATATTTCAGTTCGTGAAAAAGTAAGAAGCTCTAGTAAAAAAAAAAGAGCAAGCCTCATTTTGGGAACTAATAAAAGTTTCACTATATATTTCATTAAAGATCATGTATACATCAATAGTGATTTTAATGAGGGGAGGAGAGAATTATATAAAAGTCGACAATTTGTACATAGGATATACACTACTTATTTCTGTGTACTATTATTACGTAGTACATATGTATGAACCATACGTAGAAGTTAAAAATATAAATGCATTGTATAATATACCTATTATAAATACAGTAAGCAAGTGAGAATATTGAATAAAATGGATGGTGGCACTGTCTCAAGTTTTGCGTATGTATATATTTATGACGTATATCATATTTCCCCAAAATGCCAGTTGGAAGATGCAAGTTATAAAATCTATTAACACAACTGTGGGATCTCCTAAGAACCCGTAACGTCACACACATGAAGGGTCATCAACAAAAAGAAAAAAAAAACCTCTCTGTACAGTGCGTATATGGGTTGATAAGATCATTATTGAAGATTAACCGATAGAAATGCAATATACTTATTGTACTTTGATTTTTTTTATTGAGTTTACTGTATATGATAAGAAGTTAATATAATATATCAAAAAAAAAATATTTATCTATCATTATCACTAACTATATTATTATGTCGTATTGAAAGAGTGTTCGAAATGCTAAAGGAAATGAGGGGGAATGTATTTAAGCCCAGAAAGGGGAAGTGGGGCGGGGGGTTGCGGAAGATTATTTATTTACTGTGAATCTTTGCATGAATTGCAACCCATCCAATTTCTCGTTCTATCCATGTTTTTGTGGGCTGTTTTGTACGTGATCTTCGTTTACTTGTATTATTATACTTGAAATGATTTTTTGTCAAGACCTCATTGGTTGAATGTTGTTGATCACGTTGATAAAGTGTTGGTTGTCGGGGAAAAGCCAATGGATTTTTATGCGCATGATGACGGAAAATATAGTTTAGACGACGATGATGTCGACGACGTGACGAACTAGCTGATTTATATTGGATAAAAAGTTCATTTCCAATATCTTCCTCTAACATATGATCTTCATTCTCCTTGTTGCTACTACTAGTAGTAGGGATCATCATTATCAATGAAGAAGAAGAAGATAATGGTCGTTTAAATGTTCTTTCTAATGTCGATTTCTTTGATGATGATGATGATGGTAATGTCATGGGGAGAGTAAGAGCTTCTTGAGCAACTTGAGCATACAATGGTAGTATATTTTGTTCTTGAAAGTTTTTCTTTTGTTGACCATCGATAATACACTCCCAATCCTTTTCTTGTTGATGTTGTGTTGAATAAGGTTCACCTTTATCATAATTTCTATCTACAAGTTCCCATCCTTCATCTGAAGGTTTTAATGGAGGAAATTCGTTATCAGGAAAAATGACTGTTTTCGTTGTTGTTTCATTATCATTATCATCGTTATTATTTTTATTTTGTTGTTTATCCTTCATGTTTTCAGCGAAAGCCAAGTAATGCATTGTCTAAATGTTGTTTGATTTGTAAAAAAAAAAAAAAAAAAAAGTAAAGAATCCCAAAGAAAAGAAAGAGAAAGAAATTATTTTCTTTTTTATAAAAGAGACCAAAAAAAAAAAAAGATAACATGTCAGCTGGTTTAAAAAGTCTCTATCATCATCATCATCATGAGAAGAGTGTGCGTGATATGAATTATCGGCGTCATCTTTTTTTCTTTTTTAATGGAAAAAAAAAGGCTTTGTGTATATGTTTTTTTTGCATGTGAGAGAAAACAGTATATATAAAAGGAGAGAGAATATTCAATGGCTGAATTATTTGTTTGTGGTAAAATGTATAATAATCTAAATAATAATAGATTTAGAATGAATGTTATTGTTGTAAGAAAAAGTGTTTCATTTTTTTAATAATGTTGTGTGTGTATGTGTGTGTGTATATTATTATTATTATAATTATAATTATTATTTAGTCTTTATTATTATTATTACTGGATGGCATTTCAGCAATTCCAGTTCCTTTGATTTCCGGTACTGCAACCTTGTGGTCCTTGTATCGTACAACACCACGTGCTTTGATCTGCATAATGACGAAAAGTTATTAATAAATTTTTCTATTTTGACAATTTTCTTCACTCCCCCCCTCCCTCACCCTTGTTATTATTACCTTTCCACCTACAATACCAACACAATATCCACTAGGTTGTGCTTGACCCTTTAATGCTAACGTGGCATTATTGGTCTGATGAATAGGTTTAATATTATCTGCACATAATGGACATGTATATTTTGCTTCTTCATCATCACATAAACTTTGATATTTTTCTGGTGTTAATGTTTCATCACATCCTGTATGAATCCAATGATCACATGAATCGCATGCTACCATTTCATTTTCTTCATCATCATTTTCATCTTCTTCTGAAAATGTTTTTAAACAACAAGGACAGAATCGATCATTTTTAAAATTGTCATAACATTTTCCACAATAAGTTGCAAGATAGACTGGATATTTAATTTTGTCCGTAGGTGGTGGAGCCAACGCATGAAAATATTCGGTTTTATCTCCTTGTTCATCACATCCATGACAATCAGCACATAATGGACAAAGCCATGAACCTAATAGTATTATTATTCCTATGATTAGTAAATAGTGATAGAATAAAACTACACTATGTTACATAGAGAGTAGAACATCTTTTTTTTTTTTTTTTTTTTTTTTTACCTTCAGGGACTTTCTCTACTTTTGGATTACAACTAAATAATAAAAATTGAAGTCAGAATCATAATTTTTGTAAATAATTTTACATTTTGTCATGTGAAATGAATAGATTTAAAATCTTTAGAATAGTAAAAAAAAAAAGAAGAATAACTTACCATCCAGTATGCCAACCTCGATCACAATCATCACAAATCATTAAAGTAGATTCATCACCTGCACTCTTACATACACAACATACTTTACATTCAGGACATGCCCAAGGATAGGATTCCACAGCCGCTAATTGTCTTGGTGTTTTTAAATGAGCACATACTGGATGATATTTCCTTGTACATTTAGAACATTTAATCATACTGAATGCATCACAGGCATTATCCTTTGTTAATAATTCAGAGGGTGCACTTAGATAATGACATTCTGCACATTTATTTTCAGCAAGTGATGATGGCTAGTAATAAAAAAAATAGGCATTTGTTTTTCATTAGTTACTAGATTAATTACTAGGATTATTAAGGTTTCCCATTCTCTTTTTTCTTTTATAAGCTTACTAACCTGTGGTGGTAATTGTTGTGGTTGTGGTTGTTGTTGCTGTAACTGTATCCGTTGTTGTTGTTGCTGTTGTTGTGATGGTGTCGGTGGTGGTAATTGATGTTTTTGTGGTGTTTGAGGTGATATGGTTGTCATTAATGGTTGACTTTGATGAGGACCATGTGGTTGTCTAGCATAATAATGTGCGTGATATTGGCATTTTTCACCAGGAAACATGACAGCACGTCTACAAACTTGATTTTTACTAGATTGGTAACCACATACATAATGTTGTTGTTGTTGTTGTTGCTGATAACTTGGTGTTGAATGTGATTGACCAACCTTTCAAATAACAATATGAATAAAGCAGATTAGTATAAAAGTAGAATTGAAAAGAAAAAATGGAAGAGTAGATATTATATATGTTTACTTACCGGTGAAAAGTTTTGTGGTACTTGATGTGGAAATGGTGGTCTGGATACTTGTGATGGAGATGAATGTTGTTGTTGTTGTTGTTGCATTTGTGGTGGTACTATATATAAGAAATAAATAATGATGAGACTTTTTTTGATCAGGAGGAGGAGGGGAAATAATTAATTTTTTTTTTACCTTGTTGTTCAGCCATTGTGGATATATTTTGATTCATAACATGATATAATTGATTAAAATAATATTGTTGTGCAAACATGGATTGGTTATTAGCAACAATTTGAGAGGGTGATGCGATTTTTGGAGCTGACTTGTTAAATCGTGTAATATGTCTATCAAAATGGAAATAAATAGTTCCCAAAGAAAAGGTTAGCCTATAAATATATGTGTGTATCTATGGGGTGTATAGATCTTTTTTTTTTTTTCGTTTATCCATAGCAACAAAATAAATATACATACAAGGGAAAGGAAGATTGATATTGACCTTCCATAATAGCAATGGGATATTTTTCATCATTATCATAATCATCCTCACCATCCGTATTTGACTTTGTAGAAGTAGTAAATGGTTGTTTCACAGTAAGTAATGCTTTTGCCGATTTTTTTGTCTGATCTGGTACAGCTCTTAATACAGCATCCATATCATACGTTCCATCCAATAAATCACGACCCACACCACGGAAAGCATTAGCAGGTTGTTTTTCAAATTGAATATCCTCTACCGTAAATTCATCCTTTTTATTATCCACACATTCAAACTTGACCCGTGTTGGTTGGGTTGCAGTAGGAATTTGATGAATATTGGTATGAATATCATAAAAAACAGATTTCTCAGCACGACGTTCATGAAGTTGTGCATTAAAACCACCGACAGCTAAAGCGGCATGATGCATCCATGTTCCATTATTCACAGGTGTTGTAGCATCAAAAGCAGCTGATCGTAATGTACGCGATATCAATGTTCGACGACCCATTTTATTCCCTTTATCACCTTTTTCATTGATTGTTCCTGCTATTATTCCTGTTTGTTGTTGTTGTTGCTGTTGTCCTGTCGTTTCTGATTCTGATTCTTCTCCTTGTTCTTCTGGTTCTTCTGTATATCCCATTTCACGTGCTCGCGCTTCAAAATAATCGTCTTTGACACGTTTACCACGTTTAATAATACGCGATCCAAAACATTTAAAACAAGATCGAGCACTGACAACGGCCACATCACGATTTCGAAACCAATGCACAAGTAATTTTTCATCGACAAGCCAATTACGTTCTTCTTCTGATAAACGAATGCGTTCTAAAATTGGATTTTTGTGAAAAAACAAATAACTGTCGCGATAATTTAATTGTCGTGCTGGTTCCATGGCAAACATGAGAACTTGATCACCACGCATAGGTAATTTAAAAGTAGGTACTTTATATTCTCGTCCTGTTCAAAAATAAATAAAAAATAAACAATTATGTTTAGTTTTTTCATTCTTTTTTTTTTTTTAAAAAAAAAATATAAATTTCTCCATTCCTTTTTTTTAAAAAATGGATTGAATAAACTTACCACCTAATAAATTGCCTTGTTTATCTACTTTTTCTTCACCCGCTTCGTCAATGTCACTCCCATCGGATTCTTCTTCCTCTTGTTGTTCTTCCTCTTCTTCCTCTACTTCTTCTACTTCTTCAGGTGTTGGTTCTTTTTTAGCTTCTCTTCGTCGTTTCCTATCACTCGTTTTAATAGTAGCTGTTTCGTTATCACTAGAGGTAATTCCACGCTTAGGAGGTCGTCCACGCCTTCGTAAACGCATACGTGGTAATTGTTCTTCTTCTTGTTCACTTTCCGACGCGTTTTGTTGTTCTTGTGGTGATTCGTCTGCTTCATCTATATGTTCTTCAGCTCTCGTTGACCTAGTTGAAGATCTTCTACGTGGAGGTCTTCCTCTACGTTTTCGTCCAGCGGAAGTGTCTAATTTAAGTATAATATAATTTTTATTATTATTATTATTGTTGATATTATTATAGTTGTCGTCAGTCATTGGGTATTTAAGAAATTATATTTATTAAGAAAAAGCTAGTAATAAGAGATAAAAAGATAAAAAAAAATATATATGAGGGAAAAAAAAAAAAGGGGGGGGGAGGAAAAAAAGTTTAAATAAATTTGATAAATAGTGATATAATACCTCGAGCTGGCATATTATTAAATAATTATATGTTGTTGTTGTTATAACAAAAAAGATAAAGAAAAAGACAAAAAAAAAATATGCAAAAAAAAAAAAAAGTGTTCTTTTTGTAAAAATAAGAGAAAGAACGTGTACGTCCGCATCAATTGAAATTCAAGTCGGTGCCTTTTTTCTTTTTTTTTTTGAGTGAGTAAATTTCGCAAGTCACAATAGTAATAGAGAACTCAATTTCTTTCTATCTTTTTTGTAGTTAGGAGGGGGAAGAGGAATTTAATACTTTTCTTCACTTGTTAAAGTGGTATTTCATATATATACGGTACGTAATTTTACGTTACTATGGAGATAAAATAAAATTCATGATCATGGTCTCTGTATTACTAGTATATACTATGATACGGACCATATATTAAACAAAGGAAAATAGCTATTCGATTTACAGGGGGAAAAAAGAACTAGTATATTTCTTAACCTCATAATTTTGTTTTGCTTTGTATTTATACGTATGAATTGATCGATTAATAAAATATATCTATAACATGTAGATAAATTTGCTTATATATATAATACCTTTTCAAGCATCAAATAAAATAATTTATTGTTCTTTTTTTTGTGTTACATCAAAACGACCTTTTTTATTTACATCCTCTTAAACATATCATCATCATACACTTTCAAGTTATAGATAATAAATAAAGACATTAATTCCTCGTTCAAAAAATCCAACAAAATCTTCTTTTTTGATATGATCATTAGCCACATTTCGAAGAATTAACGTTTTAAGAGTTGGAATAAGCAAAAGATGTTCTAATGTTTTAAAAGTGGCAACAGGAACATGATTTAATTCTAAAAATCGTAAATATCCATTATTATATTTTTTTAACATATGACAAAAGGAAGTTAACCCTTGCTCAGTGACTTTGGTTGCATCATGAATAATAATTCGTTCAAGTGTTTCAATTTTTCCGATTTCTTGTAAAACCTTATCATTGATTAATTGGAAATACGTGCCAGAAATTAAAAGTGATTTTAATGATGGTTGTTGTTCACAAGTAGAAAATGAATCATGGTATTGGCGACTCTTGGTTACAAAATGACGTAAAAGTTGAATCACATCCTCCCGATTGGCACAAATACTGTGGTTTAAATGTAAATATTTCAAATTTTCCAATTCTTTGATAGAGGTTAAAATCATGGGATGATTGGATAAATTGCAAGAACCAATGTGAAGACTTTGTAAAGTGGTACGGGATACATGGGTTAATAAGGTATTAAGAATAAATGTTGGATCATTACTAGATGATACATTCAATACGCGTAAATTTGAAAATAACATATTCGTATTGTTTGTATTTTGAAATTCTTGTACACTCAATGTCTCGTTATTATTGTTATAATAAAGATAAAGTTCTTCTAGTGTTTGAGCATGTCGATGCAAAAGTGATATTAATGTTGTTTCATTGAATTTTCGAAGTGCAAGGTATCGTAATCCTCTGATAGTTGATTGATTGTTCGAATATAGTAGTGGTTGTTGCCTAGTGCAATTGTGGTTGTATTCATTATCAAATGGTGACCATATAGAAGAAGAGGGTGTGGTAACAAGACATAGATACATATTAATGTTGAGATATTCAAGTTCATTTTCATAATGTTGTAAAATTCTATCAATTGCTGTATGGGAATTTACATTTATATATAATCGGCGTATATTTGGACAAAGCTGAGCCATTCGGTCAATATCACTATCATGAACTGGATTCACATTGAGTACTAACTGTTTTAATTTTGATGGTACTGTTGTTGCTGCTATTTGAGAACGACGAGGAAATAATATCACACTAGAGTCACACCAAAAACCTTTCAAATGGTGACAAATGGCAAGCACTTTTTCAAAATAAAGAGTTGTTGGTTTGGGTGATATGGCTACCATTTTAAGATATAATAAAGTATTCGACACAGCAGTAAGTGTTTGATATATAATATCAGATTCTTCTATTTGGATTCTGCATTCTGTATTATATTTTAGTGTTATATCATTTTGTATTATTATATGTAAAAAAAAAAGGAAGGTGAGGGAAAATGACACTATTTATTCCTTATGATAATAAACACATTAAAATAAAATCGATTGAGCAAGATGCCCTAATATGGTCTTACCAGATAACTCTAGGTCTTCTAATCGAGTAAATGAACCAAATACAATTTGTTTCAATATCATTGGAGTCACATTTTTTTTGGATCGGATACTTATTAGTCCAAGTCGTATTATGTTATCAGCAACAGTAGCAACAAAGGATACTATTGAGTCATTATTATGTTCTTCCACTTTATCAGTCGTATCGCCATGAATAATAACTTTTGACCAAAGACTTTTACATGATATAAGTTGAGTTTTCCATTCCTTAGAAATTTGAAACAAGTGAAAAAGTTCCATGGTTTCAAAATGTTTCATAATGAAAGGAATAATGTCATAAGGTAATTCAGTAAGAAAATCCACGTGTCGTTTTTTTTGTTGTTGATGATGAACTAAAGGAGATCTGTGACATTTTTGAATGGTTGTTGACATTTTTTTTTTTTTTTTTCGATTTTCACAAGGTCGCACTCAAAAGAGAAAAAAAAAGTATTTTGAAAAAAAAAAGTGTGTGCTTAGAGATAAATAAAGTTGTCTGGGTTATTATATTTACTACTGTTGCATAAAAAAAAATATGTTCGATTGACAACGAGAAATACAATGTATTATGACAAACGAATATGCTATAAGTTCAATTCATAGCAATATATTACAAAAATTGATCTCAAAAAGCCCATTATATACATGATTTACTCTTTTAATTTTTAATATATTGGTAACATATTTATATGATATTATAATAACGAAAATGAATATAGGTACGTACGTACAGTACATTGTTGTTAAATCATAACTAGTTAGATAAATTTTCTTTGTATCAAAATAGTAAATGGGTGAGGTTTTTTTTTTTTTGTGGATTTATAAAAAGAAAGATAAGAATAATGATTTGAATTACTATAATAAAAAAAATTATAATAACAATAAATAAAATATTAACCAACTCTATTTTTGTTAAGTTGATGAATTAAAGTACAGTACTGTTTGTATAAACAAAACCAGTAATAATAAAGAATAAGAAAAACTGAATAAAAGAATCAAATTCTCAAAGACATTGGTGATGTCAGATATAGCTTTTTTTAGGGGGAGAGGGGAGATTTAATAAGTGTTTTTATTGGTATTAAGGAAGAATAGATAAAAGTTCTAAGTTTTTTCTTCAAAGAACATTGAAAAAGAAGTATTTTCATCCGAAAAATTGAACATATGACTGATTAATAAATATATCTTATATTAATAAAATATATTATTCGTTATCATTATACTTGACTTCTTCACCAATGTATGTTTCGATTGCTTGTTGAATTAATACAAATTAATCAGGGCTAAAAAAAAAAAAAAAGACGTGTTGGTTGCATAACAATACATTAATTTCTGCCATACGTATTCGTTTCCTGTTTCAAATATAATCTTGATTTAAATATACTATACATATTATAAGAGAACTATTAAGAATCAATTATTTTTATAAACATAATATTAATAGAGTAAAGCTTCCAAATAGGAATTATTACCTTTCTATTGTTCGCTTCTTTGGACTTCTTTTGTCATTTAGAAACTATGCATACCAGCTTGTAGTCACGATTAAACTAATCAACCTCATCACTTCGTGAATATTGTCAAAAAATAACAGCCTATATAAGTTTACAGCAAATCGAATGATATTTAAACTACGTTAATGAATAAACATAAAAGAAAGTTTTAAGACATTACAGTATTTCATCAAATATAATGTAGTTCTCCCCAAAGACTTTTTTTTTGCATATCTACTACTTTGATGGAGTTCCTTTAGTAATGTCTTGTTTTATGAGTCGAATCCATTCTATATACTAAATTTAAAAAAAAGTACGTAAAATGTTTATATAGATAACTAATGGTATATAGCAATTCACGATATAAATTCTTTTTCAATTTGTATTATTATGGTTGTCATGTCACCAATTAAATTATAGCGTAGATAGCGAATCGAAGAAAATTATATTTCTTGACCTCCAGTTGTTCGTCTTATAAATGTCCTTATCTTTACCCCCAACCAAATACAGTTTTCCGTTTGTCTTGTTAATCGTATCTATATCTTATAAACAATAGGTCTAAAACAAAGTAATCAACGATACATTTTCTCTCGTTGATAATTTTTTTCTTTCATAATAATAATAACATACTCATTATGCGATATATATCATAAACAATACATACATTACTATCAGTAAACACTATTTAGTATAAACAGAGAAGAAGAAGTGTAGATTAGTTATTGCTTGTTTGTATAGGGTGATAACAACACTATTTTACATATAAAAATGAGCAAAAATACCATTGTTATCTAGGTAAGTATTAGTCGTGCCCCTGACTTTCTATCTAAAATGAAAAACACATTAGTCTTTCAGTCGTGTTGACCATACTAAATCTGCATGGGACGATATTCCATCCAGAAAGGGAAACGCCTGGGCGCCTAGCAGAGAGCTTGGAATTATTAACCTTCACTTATCATAGCCTCACACATATTTTCAGTTCCTCGTGTGATAGGAAACGCCTCCCACTGTATCATCGTTCAGAGCAGAGGGTTTCTAAGATTGTTATGGTCCATGGCCATACTATACAGCAAACTATGTAAACATAGAACATAACAAATGATTCCTCACTATGAGCTCTATACATAACCCCTCTTACGTCAAAGTGGAAAACAGTGGGTTTCATAACAGAGACTAAAAATTATACCGCATTTATCGATAGCCACTGCAAGACATCACACCAACCAGGTACCTAACGCTCAGTTTGTGTCAAAGCCAGAAGTCGAAACCGAATTTGTATCATGAATTTACACAGCTTGACATAAAAAAAACATTGAATATTTTTGAATATATCGATACCTAAGCCAAATCAAAATAAAAATGATCTGCTAGCTCACTTTAGAATATACATTCTTCATAACATCGACAACATCGAGAATTTTTAGTATCACAAAATCAATATGTACATACCTTATCAAAAGCTATTAAATCCGGTCCATAACAACCATACTACAAAAGTCATCATATTAACCTCTAATAGTATCAACTGATTCCAGTATTAACATTTTATCCACCAAATCTCTGCCCATCTTGCCGAAACGAGATCACTTCCAGAATCATGCACATCATTAATCAACTTACTTTATCTTTCATTTCACCAGGCTTTGCCACAAACACAAAATATCAACCGAGCAGCCAATTCAAACATAACATGCATAAAATCTCCGTACCTTTATATATACGTATTCATCCATCTTCTTGATATCACATCAGATCCATGTTTTATACAAAAATAATTAGTATCATTGTTAATAATAGATCCACAACATAATACATGACAACCATTTTTTCTTTGATACATTACCTGCATGATAATCAATGATACGCCATGTCATTTGCCAAAAGACAAATCGTAAAGAGGAATAACCCTTTACCCTTGCCCGGCCCAACCACCCGACCATTTCTTGACTTTATTCGCGTTCTACTATCTTTGCTCTCTTTAACGACTGTGCATAAGAAGAGACGGTGCCAAAAAGCAAGAATCTGAACCAAAAAGGAAAAGAGAAAAAGTGAAGTCGATCATCTTGTCATTCCTATAATCATCGAATGTTCTTGATATTACATCAGATCCATGTTAGAAAAAATAAATAATATTATTGTTAATAATAGATCCATTACATAATACATGACAATCATTTTTTTTCTTTGATACATTACCTGAATAGTAACCGCCAACCTATTGTTTAGCTGCTTCAAGAAATGGAATGCTGTGTGCGATAGCACAAGAAAGCGATTAATATTCGGTAGAATCAGTTATATGTGGCACATATTCAGGTCTACTATTGGAGCAACGCTGATAATTATTTCAAGGCTAAAAGTTATAATAAATCTTGTGTACCATATTGACAAGCTTGGTTCTGGTGCATTAACTGCTGTTATGTTGTCAGCATGAAAAAAATGCAGCAATAGTTTGCGTTGTAATAGTGACATGGTAACGAAACAAACATCCTTGTTCAGAATCTTGTATATGACTATTGTCTATTGGTGAATAGCGCGCCGTGTATAATATATATAGATGCAGAACCAATATCTTGGATAGACACAGAAATGATCTTGACATGGAAATCAGAAAAGATAGATCTGTTGTAGAAGAAGAAAAGTTGATCTTTTAAATTACCAAGCTACGTATAAACAATGGCGTCATGTTTCAATGATAGCAGAAGAAAAGCATCGTTCATAGCATCAGTAGGCAGAGATGATGAATGGTTATTTTGATGTTGAACATAAGCCGAAACTTTGGTAGCACTAGCACGTGGGTACGTTGCTGCGCAATGTTCGCACAAGAGATCAATTTCATCAACAAGCATAGCTGACAATGCATTTCACTGTGACACAAAGTCTACATGACATAGGCATGAAAAAAAACTTTACCACTCAATATATTAGCCCAAGAGTGTAACCCAAGGTTTAAACCAAGAGCTAATAGAGGACCAGTGTCATAGATATGACTATAGAGAGTGTCACGCCTTTTATGCCCATATACTTTAAAACAGCTAAAGTATTTAATAAGATACTTTTCTTCTTCTTGTTTCTTAACCATAGTAGGAGGTTCACACATTACAGGTCGCGATCGAGAAACAACCAGAGGAGGGAAAACAACAAATGTAAAGTCAGGCCTTGGTGACCATGGTGAAGCGGAAAATGGACCCAATGTCAAACATTTTGCAGCAATAATTGTGCGCAATAAATGCAACATGGCGAAAAATAAATGAATGTACCACAAGTGCAAGGAATGAACAAAGACAAAACCACGGACAATGGAACCAATAAAAGTAGCAAGCGGCGCCTAGAGTAATAATTACCAAAACGATAATGACCCAGAGAGCTTCGCCCACAATTTCTTGAAGTACCCAATGGATAAAGTAATAAAGTGGAAAAAAGTGGCGCAAGGGGTGAAGTAGAAAAAAAAAAGGGGGGGGGGGAAGTGAAGTAGAAACAAAGGGCTTCGAGGGGTGAAGTAAAAATGCAGAAACGAGAAAAAAAAAGAAGGAAAAGGAGGGTATTTATACAAAAGAAAAGATCATGTGGTTTTTTTCTCTTGGGATTTTTTTTTCTTTTGACCTATTTTTTCGCGTCATGCTACTATGAGCGTCGTGCAAAAAATAAAATGTTCATAGTAAAAATGAAAATGCAGCAGTGGCAACATTGTTTTAGGAATGGAATGGCATGACTTAAAATTTGTTTTCCACGCATTGTGCCCTACTTCTGGTACATTTTACACCTGTGAAGGGGGGGGTTCTATAAGAGCTGGTGTTTTTTTTTATGTAACTATGCAATAGTTTATACTGTATATTGTTCATATTTGGATATACATGTTTGAACTTCCAGAAGTATCTTTTATTACTATTGGCTTTTTATTAATAAAATATATTTTATCTATTGTATACCTATATTATCATTTTCTTTGTGTATATTAGAAAAAATCTCTAAGAACAAAATTACTGTTGAAAAAAACGAGCTGCGCATCTACACACTAAATCATTTATATTGCCAACTAATTTCAAAATGCTTTCTTCAATCCAAACATTTATAAATATTGATCATAATTGATTATTATTATTCACTATAGCAGAGGAGTTGTTGCTTATCAGATCATGTTGATACACTAAACTACGTATTTGTGCTTCACCAGGGTAGTATACCAATGACAAATTTTATATAGTTTTTTACTTTCTGGTATAGCTGGGTTCTACATATAATAAATATCTATTTTTGAGAAGGAATATATAAGTTACAAATAGTTATCAGTTACGTGGTGTACGTACTTTGGACATTGTTGATATGTTTTGCATTTTTTTTTCTTACTTCAATAATAACTGATTTTCATGTGTGATTGTAACCAACTGAAAACTAAAGCATAAGAAAATAAAAAGTTATATTCCTTTTTCTCATAAGCATTATCGTACTATAGTGCGTCAAGAATAGGACGAAAAAAACTTGAAGTTGAATATGTCTCTTTTTTTTTTTTTTTTTCATCAAAAGTGGGGATTTTGATGTTAAGCAATAATTTATTATAGTAGGATGACAACAACACCCATTATCGTCCTTTATACTTTGTTTTGACTTCAAGATATTATTTATTAATCCAATACAATAGTGCACCGAATTTAAAGCTCTAGGCTTAAAAAATGTTCTGAATCGATTATCATATATCAATGAAAGTAATGACTGCTTTCTTGTTAATATACCCAAAGTTTTATTGTTATTATCATTACTGGATAATAAATAATTTATCTATTGCACTATAATATAATACATAGAAGGATTATCCATATTTGGTGATACGTATAATTAAATAAGGTAAAAAAAAAAGTGGGGGGGGTTATATAAGTAGTATGTTCCTATGAGTGTACGATTATAAATCAAAAAAATACCTACTTTCCAACTAGTCTAATAAATGTTATTAGTGGTTTAAATATTATTGTACGTACGTGATGAATTTTGTATATAAAGTAATATAACAAAAATGTAAGAAAATAGAATTATACAGTATGATTGCTATTGCTTTTGTTAGAAAATAGCAATAATAATAATAATAATAATAATAATAATAATAATAATAGAATGATGTGTGTGTGTGTGTGTGAACGAGCAAGAGTCGTTGATACGTATTGATAATTCGATGGATGACCTTTTAAATGATATGGTTGTTCTTGTCGAGATTGATACGTAAAGCATAATAATAGATACTTTAGTGATTTGGTTCCTGGGTTAGCTTTGTGCTGCGTGCTTACTTGGGTGTAGAACGAGGGATGAGGGTATAGAGAAATTTTGGAATAGTAATAATAGAGGATAATAAAGTAGTATTACACATACAAATGATAACTTCAATATATATTTTTAAAGGATACGGGGTTCTCAGTACGTACGTGTCTATATTTACTTTAAATAATAATTCATATTATAGGTATAAGAATAGGGGTCATTGTAGCTTTTTAGATAAACGAATATATATAATATATATGGATAGGTAAGAACGTTTTATTTATTTACTTATGAAACTACAATAAGATATATATATATATATATATCCTTTGCTGTAATTTAAATATTATAATAATCTTTTTTAAAGGTATAATAATAATAATAATAATAATTTTTCCTTATTACTTATGATATAATTTACTACTGCTTTTGTTGGTATTCTCTTTGGTCTAGCTTTTCTTTTATATACTCTTTTGCTTCTGAAGTAATATTTTTACATTCTAAAACAGAAAGCTTTTCTAAACTTGACTCACTATCTACAAGATGAATTATTCCTTGATCTGTAATATCATTACATTTCATCAAAGTTAAATCTTTTAATTCATTTATTTCAGCAAATCTTGCAACAATACCATCCGTTAATCCTGTTACAGAACCTAAGCAAAGTCGTCGAATCCGTGGTGCTATTGTCTGTTGCTGTTGTTGTTGTTGTCGTCGTCGTGATACACATAGTCCATCAATAAGAGCGGTTAACGCTTCAATCTCCAACGGATCACGCTTAGAGGTAGTAATTGAGAGCTCTTCCAATGTAGATAATTCGAGTAGTGATTGAATGTATGTGGTATTGATAATACAGTCGCAAAATTTGAGTTTTGAAACTTTCCAAGAAAATGATCGGCTATGCGTTCCACGGAGACCCTCTATAAACCATGGGAGATGTCGTTGTTGATAAGTACTTGTTTCGAATTCTGATTGTATTGTTAATTGTTGTTGTTTTTTTTTATCACTGTTCCTCTCTTGTATTTTTTCTTGTTGGTTGTCAATGACTATATACTTGTTTAAAGTAGCATGAATAAATCCCCTTGATCTCCAATATATGTATGAATATCTTAAGGAAAGAAACGATCCTTGAAAAATATCCAACAAAGTCGTCAGATCAAATGATGATTCGTTATGACAAACGGTCAAATCTTTTAATGATTTTTGATCCATTCGAATTAGATTTAGTAATTCTTCCCAATCTACTTGGTTATAACATTTAGCACTCAAACTTTCTAATTTATTCTGCACATTCTTGTTATTGTTTTTGATAGTCATTCTTCTTTCTTCTTCTTCTTCTTCTTTTGTAAAAAAATCGTTATTGGGTTTGATGTCGTCATGGTTGTTGTCGTTATCATTATTATTACTACTATAAGAATATAATCCAGACTTGCTGTGTTTATTTACATCCAAATGTAGATACCGTAATTTTGGTGGACATTGACTTCGAAATGCCAAAATAGAAACTGAATCTTCAAATGACCCAATACTCATATATAAAAGCAAAGGGCAGACGACAAGAAGTTTTTCAAGTTCTTCTATGGTTGTATATGCACCAGGATGCCAGTGTAAATGAGTGAGTTTTACGTTATCTGGTACTTCATTGTCGCCTGGTTTATCAGAATATTGTGTAATATTACTATCATGCAAGGAGACTTCAAGCCGTTTCAAAGTAGGACATGCATGGAGGATGGAAGATAGGTTTGGTATATTAAATGGAAGTACATATCGTGTATCATGAGTATAAACTATTTCTAGTTCAGTTAATGAACCTTGTAAATGTCTTATACAGTTCAAGACATCTCTATCAATAAAATCTGAACAATCCCATGCTATCCATCCGTAAAGAATACATTGATTAATTGCTATTATTTCTTCCCTTTTTTTTTTTTTTTTTTTTTTTGTTATCAATATACTTATTTTACACTTACCTAATGATTCCAAATGGTTCATACTTCCACAAAGTATTTCAGTCACACTTCCATCATGTATTTCTTGACAACCATTATAGATCCGATATTTACGTATATGTTTGCCAATTAATGATAATTGATCAACCATTGTATAATTCTCATCATCGACCGTGACTTCATACCATAAATTGGGTAACTTTTGTAAGATATCCAACCATGTTGGACTCACTTCTAGGCATTCAAAAAGTTCAACTGTTGATAATTCTGATAGGATCATATCGACAACTTCATATGGAAGATGAGTAATAAAATCAATACGTTTACGTAAAGGTCCATAAGACTCATCTTCTGTATCATAATATTCGTCTTCGTCATCTTTAGGATCAGAAGAATTGTTTGTTGTGTTGGTAATCTCATTCATTTTTTTTTCACTTTTGATTTGGTGAATGAAATTGGATTGTGATGATCCCGAAAAGTTTACTCGTGAATTCTTATAATGAAGTGATTGACAATTGGTTTCCAATGGATTCCTTCTCTTTTCTTTAATTAAAAGAGTTGTGGTTCCAAAAAAAAAAAAAAAAAAAAAAAAAAGATAAAAAAAAAGGGGGTTGTTTAAAAGGTTAATTTAAAAGGTTAAACTGAGGCGTGGCAATGAACTATCTAAATTAGGTCATATTCAACTAATTATACAAAAGTTTTTGTCGTGTTGGGTGATTTCCATGAAGCATTAATTTTCGTTATATAAATACTTATTAAAGCTTATTATGCTTACTTTTTTTTTTGTTCTCTTATAAAAAGAAAACAAATGAATTATGATACTAAACTAACTCATTTATGATAGCTACTCAACTACGTACTGTACGTAATTTATTGTTGTTGAATTCATGACTCACAGGACGTTATTAACCAGCTATACTAAAGTTTTTTTTTATTATACTACGTAGTACGTAAATACAGTTTTGTGTCAGATTTCATATAATCCAATGTTATTACATGTGTATCTTTTTGTATAATAGTCAATGTTATATAATAATTATCCCGTTTAATTCAACCAAAGCCTTTTTTTTTAGATAAAGTCGTATTAGTAGCTGAAATGTTGATAAAGTTATATTTAAACAGAAAAAAAAAGGTACGTCTATTTTGGTGGTACTTTAAAACAATAATATTCTTTTTCAAAGGAAAGTGATATTGTGTATGTTAAATATTAATTTTGCTATCAAAGAACTTGATGAATGACATCGTGATTTTTTTACTTTGTTAAAGTAAGACATATTGTTGTAACAGGAATAAAAGGAGAGGAAAAAGCAAGTGTGGTGTTGTTTATTGTTGATTACTAAATACAGTTTATTTGTACTCCCCCCCCCTCCCACTTTGTTGATTTGAAATATCTTAAACTACACAACTTGGACATCAAAAAAAAAGTTGGTTATCCGTACACTGTGTTTGCATAACTAAAAGAATAAGACAAGGTGAGTTATAAATTTAAATATGATCAAACTTTTTTTTTCTTTTATTAATATTTTAATATGATAATGTGCTATGGTTGTTGTAATGAATGATGTAAGATAAAAAAAAATATGAAAATGAAAATGAGGGGGGGGGGATTAGGGTATCATTATAATGCGGGGTAAGAGAATAGGCGATAAGGATAATAGAATGAGATGTAGATTTTGGATATTAATTAATATCTATTTATATACAAACTATATATAAAAAAGAAAAGAATAATTGGGTTGTTTTACATGTAATACATCACTATAAGAAGAAAAAAATGTATATAAAAAGTTAATAAGTGAATTAAATTTTAACAAAAAAAAAAAAAAAAAAGTGTGTGTTTTTACCTGAATTGAGTTTACTGTTGACGGGTGCATAACTAGCTAATTGTTGCGCAGCATCCTGTGTTTCAGAAGTAGCACCAGAGTCCGACCATTCATCACCACGACGATGGAAGCGAGCACGAGCTGCAAGTAAATGAGCATAATAAACAGGAGGTACAAGGGATACAGATCGAGTAGCACGATTGTAAATATAACACAATCGATAAGTAAGTTCTTGTAAACTGTCAGAAGTAAATTTGTTTTCATCCATTAATACATGGTAATGGGTAGGTCTGGATGTACCTTGAAGACCAGCATGAGATTGTAAATCTGTGTTTTATAAAAAAAAAAAAATTTCAACTGTTAGAATGACCTTCCCTTATTTCCATAATCATATCAAAAAAAAAAATATTGATTATATATATGTTGCATTATTACTTACAAAAATCAAATTCGAAAGGATGAACAATATCTGTATCTACCACAGTACCCGCTGGACAATTTCCTGATCTATCCGCATCTGTAGGTTTGATTGGGAAAAATCGAGTATGATGTCTTTTTTGAACGACAACAAATGTAATTTTTGGTTTATAGCCTTTATCCAAAGATGCACATGCACGTTGAATTTGTGAAATTTCTTCTTTTAATACCATAGCAAATTGTCCTTCGGATACACCATCCCGATAGAATAAAATACGCACAGGTTTTTGACCTGAAGCTCGGTAAAAGCTTTTTAAATGTTCTTTGACCATGCCTTCCAAATCTTGAATTTGTTCTACACGATTTTCTTGTACACGCGTAGCGGCAGAATAACGAACACCACGTGCATCCATAGAAGCTGTGACAGCAGCAATCGAAGGTTTATTGAAATCCCCAGGAGAAGGATGTGTGACATCTGCACCAAAGATAATGGTAGGCGCTTGTGAAAGGAAAGGAATTTGTTGTTTGGGTAGTTGAACATTAAATCCACCTAATTTAACATTGACCTTTAAACAAACATTAGCACAATATTGTGCTTTGGCTTGATTGACATGAATAGATTGAATACATTGTGTAGGTAAACCAAGGACAGTGTCGGAAATACGTTTAATTTCAGCATAAAGAGCTACCCCTTTGCCAGGTAAAATACATAAAATTAACTGAGGTGCACTCTTGACGGCATTACCAGCTTTCATATAAGCATCTTTTAATGTTTGTTCAATATTTCCTTGAGGATTGGCATTGGTCATGGGTGGATTACGATTGGTTACATTGACACCGGTACTAATAAACGTTTCACACATTTGTCGAATAAATTTATCAATCACAGGTTTAGGTAAACCTGATGTAAAAATAACGACACTCCAAGAATGCAATATAACACCTTGAAATACTTTTTTAGCACGAAGATTCCAAGCACCCTCTTTAGGTGCAAAAGTAGCATTTTCAGAAGAATCATGATAAGAAAGCTTGGGTGTTTGTAAAACACGTGCTTGAATGGTATGCATTTCCGGTTTCACCTTCATACCAAAATGTTGCATGTATGGATTTTCCTTGTATTTCATTAATGAAAAACCTTGTTGAATCTTGTTAGAACGTACATGAGGTTTTTGACATGTAAATTTAATCATATCGGCCGTTTGTTTTTCATCCAATTTTTTCATATAACGTTGACCAGAAACGACGTTTAAGATTTCCATGGGAACAAAGACATCTTTTTTGATGACAACACAGGGTAAAAAGGGATATTTTAAACGTAAATTATAGTTGGATTGAAAGTATTGTGAAATAGTCCATTTTTTGCCATCGTCGGTTTCAAATGTTGTTTTGTCAGGTGTGGATGGAATTAATTTCATAATCTTGTATTTACGTCGATTGTTTTCGCCACGATGATTGGTTTCCACTTGAAGATTTTTTAAGATTTTTTCTAATTTATGACGATCACGATCATGAAGACCACGACGAAGTTCATCCAATGAACGACGACCCAAGATCTTGGTCACAAGTTCAGGAAGAGGACCGGATTGATAAAATACTGTAGCACTCACATCTACATTCACATACATTTTTCCAACACCTGGACGTACAGATTGGTAGAATCCTTGCCAAACTTCAACACCACCAGGAAGAAGACGTTTTTCTTGAGGTGTATAGAATGAACGACCAAAGACAGCAGGATACGTTAATGACGGCATCTGACGGATCATGATATCCATCGCCATGATAGCTACGTAAAAATAAAAAATAAAAAATAAAAAAAGATGAGTTTAAAAAGGACGAGGATTTATGACTCAAGTTTATATATATATTTACCTGTTAAAATATTGGGTGTGAGTGATCCTTTTTTATCAAGGAATCTTTGTAATTCCATCATGTTTATTTCGGCAACTTTTTGGATTTGTAAACGATGCTCTTTTCCTTGTATATCGATCTATATAGATAGAAAGATAAATAAGTTGATTAATATAAACTATTATGTTATGTATATAAAACATCAAAAATAATAACAAAATCTTTTGTTTGGTACTTGTGTGTGTGTGTGTGTATCTATTGAAAAAAAAAGGGGGGGGAGGAGAGGGAGGAATATATTGGTAGAATAAGGAAAAAATCGGGAAAGAGAAAAGACTCGGGTGTTTTTTTTTTTACCTTAAAAAGTTGCTTTTCATCATTCAATTTCAAAGGTTTAAATGTATACATGTTTTTGCGTCCATCGTATACCGCACCAATGTTACGTAAAGATTCTTGACCTTGTTGATAAAAGTCTTCAAATCCTTTCCATACTTTACGGTTCAAAGCGGGAGGTGACTTTTGATCACCATCGATTACGATATCATAGTGATGTACATTACCTTGACCAAAAGATTCAAGCAAAAAAGAGTTGCTGCGGATAGTGATTTGTTTACCAGCCGTACCACGATCGGAACGTAATGGAAGTTCTGTTAATTGAAGTGACATGAGTTTAACGTGTTTTGGGTTGTTGTTTTGAGAGTTGTTGGTTATTTTTATTTGTGTGTGTGTGTGTGTATGTCCAAGACAAAGAAAAAAGATTAAGGGATTATGAAAAGAAAAGAAAAAGTAGAAAAGAAAATAATTTTGGGTGATTTTATATTTCTTTTATTTTATAATGCCGCTCAAAGTTTTAATTACTTTTAAAAAAAAAAGGAATATTTTATTAAATGATCACTTGATCGACAATAACAACACACTAACAATAAAAAAAATAAAATAAAGAACTAACTATACCAGTATGAACAATGAACAATGAATAAGAATTTATTATTATTATTTCTTTTTTTTTATTATAAAATTTTGACTAAAATCATTATTTACTTTGTATTTTTTTTGCCAAGCAAAATGGATATAAAATCATATCATTATAGCGGAGTTTTTGTTTTTTTTTTACTGCGCAACATGAAGTCTTTTTTGTGTTTTCTTAAACAGAAAATAAGGGAGAAAGATGATCACCATGACATTTACTAGGGAGTAAGCTATATTTTCTAAGAGGACACTATCTAATAAAACATTGGTTAGATCTTTTTTATAAAACATTTTAAAAGGGAAAAACTTCTAAAACTTGAATAATTTTACAAGCCAAGAATATACAATGAAGTCATGTACGTATAACCAAGTTACACAAATAAAGTTACACAGAGGTTTATAGATAACAATAAACATGAACGCACGGTTGTACCTTTTAATTAACTTTTACCATATCATCACCGAAAAAAATACGTAAAAATAAAAAGGAGGGAGGGTCACTCACATTAATTTTATTATTCATTATTATAGAAAAAAAGGTTATTCTGTCCCCTTTTTCTTAAAAAAAAAATATGAAATGATGTTGAGAGATGATAAAAAAAAAACAATAGTGTAAAAAGATGAGGGTTATACACCACAAAAGGGCGACGTTAAACTTATTGTTTTTTTTTTTTTTTTTTTTTTTGCTGCGGATTTTTTTTATTTTATTTAACTTGCATGTGAATTTACATCAAAAAGTTAAATAAACCTTTCCACAAAGTTTTTACGTATGTGGCAAAAAAAAAAACATGAGTCATTTAACACACTAGTTTTTAATGTGCCACAAATTTTAAATCGGTCGTATTTTTCGAAAACAAACAGGGAATTATATAATTGCCACCTCCCCTTCGTTCAAGAGAAAAAAAAACTAGTGTTATAATATCTTTTCCCAACTAATTTCTCACTGACTTGGTCCTTTAACTACTACTTTATGTATTTTGTACTTTATCATTTAATTAATATAGTTGTAACTGTTAATTTACATACAGTTTTGTATATATATATACATTTTATATATTACTCAAGCATACATTCTTAATTTGTGTGTTCACGTTGATTAACTATACTTGGAAGTTATATATTAAAACCCTCCACACAGACAAAGTAATCAAATAAATAATAAGCTTAAAACATCTATTTAAGCTACGTAAAATATGTTATACGTATTTTTCTAAAACTGTTGTGACTTATCATTTAAATACAACTTAAATCAGGGTATTTTACTTAATCAGATATCAATTCTCACTTATTTTGATAATATATCACTGCTATTAAGTTAAGCTTTTTTTTTTATTAGAACCACCACAGCATTTAGGTTGGTTTTCTTTTTTTTTTATCTTATATAGTTGTACAAGTTGTTGTAATGTTTTCATCTTTATTCATTCAACAATTAAAGTAATTCATTTTTGTATTTCGTGTATAGTGTAGGTAACATTGTACAAAAATATGTAAATCAGCATACACATGTTGCTTTTTTTTTTCTTCAAAAATGTGGGGGGGAAAGGTATCTGCTTTTTTTTTGGAGTTGGATTGTGAAACAAGAGGTAAACAAAGGGAGGGCATAAACGATTTAGGTTACTTCTTTAATCATTTGAACAGTTGTCCTTTATAACTTTTTTGTTTTTGTATGAAAGTTCTATATGAGAAAAAAAAAGAACTATCATATAGTAATATCGATATCTCTCTTAAAAGTACCATCATTTGATACTAAGTTCAAGTTATTGGTTAAATATGAAAGCTTGTCGGTAAATTTATATTGGATATACGTACGAGGTGAAGAAGAGTGTTGTGTAGAAAGAACTATTTATATAGCAGAGAGAATCACTTGGTGTTGCATTACTCGAGATAATGCTACATTTATAATTAACTGTGAGCAAAGACATATTTAAATAGACCAAGTATAGTTTCGTTTAACCATAGTGTTTTGATTTCGCTCATTTTTTAAGAATGTTCAGAAATATAAAGTAGTGAAGTTGAAGGACAATAAATAATATTGTATGTAAAATACGCAGAAAGATTTTTATTTTCGAGGTTGTGCACAGTAAGATAAAAATCAGTTTGGGTTGATAAAAAGAAGTCTAATCCATATTAGGAAGGTAATTTTATTGAATTGTTTATTATATATAAGATTTCAAAACACGATGTGAAAGGTTTCATAGCAACAAAAAAGACGTGTTTCTTGCATGACGTCTCTCTCTCTCTCTCTCTCTCTCTCTCTCTCTCTCTCTCTCTCTCTCTCTTTTTTTTTTTCATCTTAGTCCCACACTGAAAACCAAAAGTTTTATTATGTCCACAAATAAAGTATCAAATCATTCTATTTTAAAACAAAAAATAATACGTAGGAATAAAACAAAAATTGTATATATAGACGTTACTAAGCATTCAACTCATGTATATATTGAAAATTCTAAATGTAATAATATCCCAGGAGATATTTTAACCTAGATACACTATTGTCATGCCAACAACTATTATTTCCAGCTTAATGACTATATAACAATAATACTTCTCTCTAATATTTATTCTTGTAGTAGATAAACTATATTACTCGATAGCATTTAAACATTTCTATTTACTTATATATTTACCTCTAATAGTACTAAATGTATCTAGAACGAAACATGATTTACAACTATCAAATTCTATGTATGTATTCTATGTCACTTTTTATAAGCGAATGTAAGAGTTTTTCATTAACATAACTCTCTCCTTGAAAGTACTAAAATGGTTTACTAGAACACACTTGTCAAAAAAAATAATTGTAAATTTAAATCTCTATCTATACTTACATTTATATAAACTACTCACCACCCTAGTATTTCACTTAATATTCATTTGTATCTATAAATGAGTTTAAAGCGTATAAAAGTAGTAGGGCTATCTATATTATGATTTTTGTATAGATGAAATAATAATATAGAGCATTCAAATTTTCCAAAAAAAAAAATTAAACAAATAAAATAAAAAACGTATATATTTTAATGATCTATATAACTTTTACAAAAAAAAAAAAAAAAAGATCCTTTTATATTTATATCTTAATGAAGTATTTTTTTTTATTTGGGAGTATAATTTTTTTTTTTTATAAGCTAAATTGACTGGCTTTTGCTTTAAAACTTTTTTTATTCCGCTCGAAAAAAAAAAAAAAAAAAGCTTTCTTTTTGATTCCATCCCATCCAAACTAACATATCAACTTATTTAGCCCACCATGAGTGTCGTCGAAAAGATTAAAGTAAATTAATTCATTTCTAATTAATATCTGTTTTTTTTTTATTCTAGCTAAAAAAAAAAAAACGAGAACAACTTAATTAATATATTCTTATTTTATTATTAAAAAAAAATATATAGGAAATCGAAGTAAGCAAATATTATTATTTTTGATCATTATTTTTTTTGGTTAAAAAAAAAATTAGAAAGGAAAATAATTTCAGTTCATTTATAATTTTTGTTGTGTTATTTTTTTTTAGAATGAAATGGCCAAGACCCAAAAAAACAAGGCCACTTCATACCATGTGGGTCAATTAAAAGCTAAATTAGCTAAATTGAAACGTGAATTACTTATTCCAACAAGTGGTGGAGGTGGTGGTGGAGGTGGTAAGTCTTTTTTTTTTTTTTTTTTCTATAAAAAAAAATTTATTTTCTTCAAGATAATAAATAATAAAGATTAAATATATATATATATATATATAGTTGGTTTCGATGTTGCTAAAACGGGTGTTGCTCGTGTTGGTTTTGTTGGTAAAGTATATATTTCCAAATGAAATAAGAATACGTTTTTTTTTGGATGTATTAAAAAATAAATAAATAATGTAAATAGGTTTTCCTTCTGTTGGTAAATCAACATTAATGTCAAAGCTTACTGGAACTCATTCTGAAGTGGGTGCATATGAATTCACAACGCTTACCACTGTTCCTGGTGTTATTCAATATAAGGGTGCAAAGATTCAGGTAAAAATTGGAAAGGAGAAGGAGATGGAAGAGAATTATCTTTTTATCTAATAAAAAAAAAATTATTTAATAGATTCTTGATCTTCCTGGTATTATTGAAGGTGCCAAGGATGGTAAAGGTCGTGGTAGACAAGTTATTGCTGGTAAATATGGTTTATTTATTATAAATAATTAAAAAAAAAAAAAAAAAGTGATGAAAAAAAAAAAATTAAAACTTTTAATTATAGTTGCTCGTACTTGTTCACTTATTTTTATTGTCTTGGATGTTATGAAACCAATGAGTCATAAAAAAATTATTGAAAGAGAATTAGAAGGTTTTGGTATTCGATTGAATAAGAAACCTCCAGCTATTATTTTCAAAAAGAAAGAAAAAGGGGGTATTACTATTACCAATACTGTACCATTGAATCATATTACTGCAGATGAAGTCAAAGCTGTTTTAAGTGAATATCGTATTCATAATGCGGATATTACTTTTAAAGAAGATTCCACTTTGGATGATCTTATTGATGTCGTTGAAGGCAACCGGTAAAAAAAAAAAAAGTTTGGATTTTATATATTTTTTTAAAGAAAAAAAAGAAAAAAACTTATCTATTTTTTTTTTAATATTTAGTATCTATATTCCATGTATTTATGTACTTAACAAGATTGATCAGATCTCTATTGAAGAACTTGATCTTATTTATAAAATTCCAAATGCTGTTCCTATTTGTGCTCATCATGAATGGAATTTTGATGAATTATTAGCTACTATGTGGGAGGTAAAAAAAACATAATTGAAATTAGTGAGGTAGACATAGTCATTAGAGATATATATATATACTGATTGATATCGAAAACAATTTAGAAATTAGATCTTGTTCGTGTATACACCAAACCAAAAGGAAGAGTTCCTGATTATGAAACTCCTGTTGTTTTAACTAATGAAAGGAATTCAATTGAAGATTTCTGTAATCAAATTCACAAGGCTATTTTAGAACAATTTAAATGGTAAGATATATTGACACAAGAGGGGAAGCGGAGGGGGGAATTGAAAAATGATGAAAGAAAGAGAGAGAGTATTTAATCATTTATATGGGATATATATATAGTGCTTATGTTTGGGGTACCTCTGTCAAACATAATCCACAAAAAGTGGGTAAAGAACATATTCTCAAGGATGAAGATGTCGTTCAAATTGTTAAGAAAATTTAAAAAAAGTTACTTAATTATAAATAAAACCTTGGGGCCAGTGCGTGCTTTGATTTTTGTACATTTCAAAAAGAGTTGTATCTATAGGCGTATTCTTAAGAAGTAATACATAGAGTAGTGGAAGGCAATAGAAGGATATCATGAATAGAATAGTTAGAAACAACAAGTGGGTTGAGGAAAAAAGGATGTTAAAATTCCCAATGATTCGTTTTTTTTTTATATATATGCATAGAAACAACATGTTGTCCCAGAAATCTGGGTTAAATGTACCTGTATCTCAGAAACTTTTTTACTCTTTTAACATTTGATTTTTCGATGAGTCATTACTATGATTTCAATTACTATCAAATACCGATAAATGTTGTGAAAATCCTGGGTAACTATAATCTTTATTGAGTAAATTTATGCGAATATACAAACGTCAAGATGGGAAACAATACCCGGATTCATTCTACTATATGTATTATCTCAATTATCTCAATTAAGAATTTTGTTCTATTTACTTGAGATAAGCATTTATATATATAAGTCTACAACTATTCATTTTGTCAAAAATTAATCTATCATTTTAGAATAATGATTTCCCACCCCCCAAGGAAAAACGAGTTCCGTGTCATTACGATTTACCGATCCCCCGACTAACAGAAATAAATAATCCGGACTTAAATCCGTGGAATGGCCTTTAACCGCTGTGTTTTTCTTACCAAAAAAAAAAAATTGGATTTAAAAAAAGGGTCCTCCCTCCCCCCCCCCTCTTTTTTTAATTTTTTCCCCACCTTTTTTTTTTTATATAAATTCCACATTGTTATCCTCTCCACCAAACAAAACAAAACAAAAATGATTCGATCCACAAACAAAGCAAAAGGAAACATTTCATCTGTTTTTGCTCACTTGGGTGCTTCTAAACCTGAAATAGATCCACGATTTTTAGAATTAAAAAAACAAATTGCACCTAAAAATCCAACTATTCTTCGTAAAGCGTTTGATCGATTATTAAATACAATGGAAAAAGAAGCATTAGAAATTCGTCAACGTGGTTCTGCTGTGATTCCAGAAGTAACAATGGAAGAAATTCAATCGAATGGAGGTCGTTTACCTGATAAAATTATTTCTGAAGTTAAAAAAAGGGGTACTATTGTCATTCGTAATATTGTGGATCGTCACTTGGCTGCTGAATATAAATCTTCTATTCAAGAATATATTCATCGACATCCTGGTATTGCTGGATTTCCTGAAGATAATCCTCAGGTAAAAAAAAAATTGTGTGTGTGTGTGTGGAGGAAGGGAGGGAAACCCCTTTTTTAATTTTATTTTTTCTCACACTTTTTTTTTTTTTTTTTTTTTTTGAGAAGGTATGGGAAGTATATTGGTCTCAAGCTCAAATTCAAGCACGTAGTCATCCAAATTTTACAGCAACCACAGTTGCTTTAAATAATATTTGGCATGGTGATAGTAAAGCACCTATTAATTTAAATAATAATTTGGTTTATTGTGATCGATTACGTATTCGTCAACCAGGGGATGGAAAATTTAATCTTGCTGGTCATATTGATGGTGGTTCTTTAGAACGTAAGTTAACCATCTTTTTTTTTTATATATATTTATTAAGAAACAACTTTTCCTCCTCCTTTTCCTCTTCAAAAATCAATAAATTCATATGTGTGTGTGTGTGTGTGTGTGTAACATATGATATAATTAGGTTGGGAAGATCCAGAATATCGTCGTTGTTATACAAAAATTCTTCAAGGAAAATGGGAAGAATATGATCCATATGATGTAACACATCGTATTGAAGCAAATATGGATTTATATGATGCACCTGGAGGTTGTTCTATGTTTCGTATTTTTCAAGGATGGTTAGCTATTTCCAAAATTCAAACAGGTGGAGGAACCCTACGTGTTTGTCCATTAGTCAAAGAACCCACAGCTTATTTTATGATGAAACCTTTACTTGAAGAAAATATGAGTACTAGGTAAATGTAAAAAAAAAAAAAAAAAAGTAGAGAGAATTATTTATATTCATTTTTTTATATATACGTAGTGAGTTTATGGGAGCTTGGCCAGGTCGTTGTCAAGATATTACTACAGAAGATCATCCTCATATTGTAGATAATATGGTTTCTGTACCTGATGTTGATTGTGGTGATGGTGTATTTTGGTAAATGTCTCTCTCTCGCTCTCTCTTATTATTTATCAACAGTAGTTTAATTAATCCATGATTTATCTATTTTAGGCATTGTGATACAGTTCATGCTGTTGAACCTTATCAAAACATGACGACAGATTCATCTGTTTTATATATTCCATCCACACCGATGTGTCCTCGAAGTTCTAAATATTTAAAACGTCAACGTATTACTTTTGAACAGGGTATGACACCACCTGATTTTCCAGCAAATGATTGTGAAAAAGAATTTCATGATAGAGCGACACCTTCTATTTTAACCAAAGAACAAAAATTGGGTATGGGTTTTATACCTTTTCCAGAAGAAACCAATGGAATAATGACAGAAGGTCAACTTGAAGCTATTCGTGAACATAATCGTATCATTTCTGAATAAAAATAACCCCCACCCCTCCTCCTCCTCCTCCTCCTGGAGAAAATCCATTTTATCAAAATTGTATTATTATAGTTTAAAATAAAATAAAAAAAGGACATTTATAGATTTCAAAGTGAAGATTTTGTTTCTTTAATAATAATAAAAATGATACGTACGTAATGAAAACTTTATTGCTCTCCTATTATTTATTTTATAAATCTGTGTGTACATATGTATAAACTAAATAATTCAACATTACCGAATAGTAACTAAATATTAAAGTTTTTACGTACTTGTAATCAAAAGTTAACATTATGTGTCGATCATTTCGAAAACTCCTCTCTCACAGACATTTTCATGCTACTACTATGGGATATAATAATAAGGGGGTAATGATGATAGTTTAAAAAATCATTGATTATATAAAGAAGGGAGGTGTCTGGGGATGTTATTTTTTATTATATAAAATAAAAAATAGAAGCCTATTTTATTTATTACATATAAATCTTTTTTACATCTTCACTCTTCATCCCCTCCCCCACCATTCTCCCCCATTTTTTCTCTATTGCTACGTACGTACGGTATATATTTTTCAATCTTTGTTTGAAAAGAGAAAGAGAGAGAAAAAAAAAGATACATTTTCAACTGATTCAATGGATTCAAGATAAGTATTTTTTAAAATGTTTCTGTTAACATTTGTCCTTTCCCCCTCCACCTCCCCCTCCCCCCCCTACCCCTTTCTCTCTTTTGGTACCATCCCTAAAAACTTTAATTAAATGTAGTACGTATGTAATAATATAAAAGATATAAAAATGATTATTTTATGATAGGTATATTTTGTATTCCATTTAACGGTATAAAAAAAGGGGGGGGGACTATGACAAGTGATGTGTACATTTTTATTCTAAAAGATGAGTATGGAGGGAAAAAGTTGTAGTGATAACGTGTTCATTTCTTTCATAACTAAATAAAAGAAAATGTTTTCCTCTCCCCCTTCTCTTCACAGATGGAAAACTCTTTTTTTTTCCCACCTCCTTCTTATTTCCAAGGGAAAACCATACATGATTTCCCCATTCAAATCTTATTATATATAGCCCGTGTGTTTAAAAGACAATAGAAAACTCTAAAAATCTTTTTCATTGTATGGAAACATGGAAAAAATCTTAATTTTTGTACTTATACCTTTTACCCCACCCTCCTTTTTTTTTTTTTTGTTATAATGTACATTATTATTATTATTACACATGTATATATATTCTAGTATCCTTTTTTTTTTCCATACTCTTTTCTATTCATTATCTCCTATCAGTAGTATGATCATCTAAAAGTTTATCAAACCAAAAAAAAAAAAAAACTCCTCAATAAATAAATCGCATGAAAGGATAGTAACCGCTCCTTTTTTTTTTTTTCAAGTAACTAACCATTTTAACATTTTTGAATAAAATAAAACTACAAAAACGGCGCGAAAAAGAGATAGAATAACGCCTTTTTTTTTTTTGTTCTTTATATTAAAAAAATAAACAAACAAATAAATAAATCATGGGTTGCTGTCAATCTTCTGAACGTATTCAAGAAAATAAACGAAATAATCAAATTGATATACAAATTAAACGAGATCGAGTTCATTTACGATCTGAAATTAAAATGTTATTATTAGGTAAAATATATATCTCTCTTTTCTTCTTTTCTTAGGTTTATGTACGTTACGTACTAAATAAAAAAAAACATCGGCATGATTTTTTTTTCTAAAAATGAAACTGACATAATTTTAGGTGCTGGAGAATCTGGAAAATCCACTATTTTAAAACAAATGAAATTAATTCACGATGGAGGATATACAAGAGAAGAACGTGAATCATTTAAAGAAGTCATTTATAGTAATACCATTCAATCCATGCGTGTCACTTTGGAAGCCATGGAATTATTAAATATTCCATTTCAAAATAAACAAAATGAAAATTATAATCGACATTTAATTTTAGAAGCACCACCTCAAATTGAAATGATGAATCAAGAATTAGTTCAAGCATTAATTTCTTTATGGGAAGATCAAGGTGTTCAATTATGTGTAGGTCGTAGTAATGAATATCAATTAAATGATTCGGCTCTTTAGTAAGTTTTTTTTGTGTGTGTGTGTAACCCTAAATTTATATAATTTGCATGAATTAACTCAATGTAAATATAAAACATAATTAGTTATTTTGATTCCATGAGTCGTATGGGTGATCCAAATTATATACCCAGTGATCAAGATGTACTTCGATCTCGCGTTAAAACGACGGGTATTACTGAAACAACCTTTATGATTCATCAAATGACATGTCGTATGTTTGATGTAGGAGGTCAACGTTCTGAACGTAAAAAATGGATTCATTGTTTTGAAAATGTGACAGCGATTGTTTTTTTAGTAGCTATATCAGAATATGATCAAGTATTAATAGAAGATGGAACTGTAAATCGATTACAAGAATCACTCACTTTATTTGATTCCATTTGTAATTCGAAATGGTTTATTAAAACGTCCATTATTTTATTTTTTAACAAGATTGATTTATTTGCTGAAAAAATAACAAGAAATCCATTGGCGAATTATTTTGATGATTATATGGGTGGTAATAATTATGAAGCTGCTTGTCAATATTTATTAAATCGATTTGTTTCATTACATAAAAATACAACAACAACAACAACAGGTGTCGAACAATCCAAACAAATTTATACTCACTTTACATGTGCTACAGATACAAAACAAATTAAATTTGTTATGGGTGCAGTCAATGATATTTGTATTCATGATAATTTAAGAAATGTGGGTCTTTTATAACTCCTTATCAATAATACTTTTTAATGTATACGTACCACCTTTCACCCCACATGATAATTACCTTTCCTTTCACTATATTCTTATTTTTATTTTTTATTTTTTATTTTGTACAAAGTATAATTACAGTTATATATATATATATATATATATATATAATGATAATAATAATAATTCCCATTTCATTTCATAACAATATCTTCTTGTTCTTCTTCTTCTTCTTTTCGTTTCCGTTTTTGTTGTTGTAATGTGGGTACTAATGATATATTTGATAAAGTAGAAGGTGGAGGAGGACCCATATATTGATTGGTTAAAAAATCAAATGTAGGTATTTTTTGAATCCCTTCATAAATATGAACAGGAACTAATAATTTTTCTAAAGTAGTTTGTCCTTCTTCTTCTTCTTCTTTCTTTTTGTTCATTTCTTGTTGTTTTCTTTTTTGTTGTTCATAATAAACATGTAAACCTGATCCAAGTAATTTTTTTAAAAATAATTTAACAAGGGTTGAAAATAAATGACCTGTTACTAATCTTTGATCCATAGCTTCCATGATATTAAAATCATGGGTAGGTCCACGTAATGTACCATCCTTTTCTTGTATGATATCATTGGCAATAATACTTTTAAGTCTTAATTCAGAAATAACAGACCAAATCCAATCTAAACATGTTTCATCAAAAAGTGTAGAAGCTTCTTCTTTTTGAATTTCTTCACGTAAGGTTTTTAAAATTGATTTTCCTATGCATGTCGTTCGTTTATTTTCTTCGTCTGTGAGTGTTGTTGTTGTTGTTGTTGTTGTTTTCGGTAGTGTTGGATGAGATGATCCAATATCTACATCTACATCTATATCATCATCATCATCATCTGAAAAATAATAATAAATGAATTGTTCTTGGGGGTATATAAACTTTTATAGATTGATATATGTACCTGTAATAGTATCCCATCCAGTAGGTAATTGATCCAATAATGTATTTACACTGGATACACTATTTAATGCTCTTTTCCTTGAATTCCATTGACTAGGTCGTTGTCGACAATGGGTATCTTCTGTACCATTATTTATTTTATGATTTCGATAACAACCACAAAATTTACAATAACCAAAACCCACTGTATCTTCTTCTTCTCGTGTATGTCCTCGTATGGATTCATTGTATTTTTCATCTTCCATTATTGTTTTATTCGTTATTAAATCAGATTTTAATGGTGTAAATCCATTTTCTCGACACCAAACAATAACATCTTTTGTAGATAAAGCAGCCCCTGCTGAACGTAAGACAGGATCCATAGTATCAAAAGAACATTGTTGTACTTTAATACGTAATAAATGAGCTCGATGCCATTCTAATGCTTTTCGACGTCCAATGGTCCATCGAAAATAGTGTTTTGGACCTGTAGCACATGTATAAGGTAATAGAGATCCACTTTGAGAAGCTAAAAAAAAAAAAAAATTGTTGTTAGATTTTCTTTTTTTAAAGATATCAATTTAGATATGTCATTTTTACCTGGACGAATGATAGGTAATCGACGTATACAATCTTTAAGAATACCATGAAGTAAACTCATTTTTTGTTTGGATGCTAAAATAGTTTTATATATATATAGAGAGAGAGAAAGAGAAAGAGAGTCAAATTAGGAACTTTCTTTAAAAGATAAAATATATAAAGTTTTTACCTATAGCCATTGCTTTTTGTTTTTCTTGTTCAGATAAAAATTCATCATGAGATGTCAAAGTAGATTTTTGTATTGGTTTTGTTGATAGATCATTAAAATCAGTATTTCTATCTAATTCAATTTCTACAATACGTTCTCCACCCAACATTTGACGACCTGAATGTGTATAATCAAGCTAATGTATATTCTTTTATTAGTAATCTATATCTTATATCTATCTATCTATCTATATTATTTTTTTTTACCTTTACTTGATGTATAAGATCAATACTTTTATTTCTTTTTTTATCCACAAAAAATAATTGTACTCTTATAGGAAATTCACCCCAAGCAAGTCGAGTTAATCGAAAAGGAGGTTCAGTGACATCCACTATATCATGAGGTTTATAACTAGGATGCAAATGAAATCTCACACCTGTAATAAATTTAGATATTCCTTCATTTTCTTCTTGTTGTTGTTGTGTCGTTGTTGTTTTTTGAGGTGGTTCAACAATATAGACCATCCATTTATGTGTAAATTTATTTAATGTTGGATCACGTTTTTCAGGTAATATAAATTTACTCACATTTCCAATTACTATTTGTCGTTTAATATAAAATCTTGATCCAATGTCATTATTATTATTATTTGTTGTTGTTAATGGAGGAGGAGTGGTAGTTGCTGCACATAATTCCATTGTTGGCTTTTTTATTGATTCTTTATTATTTGTTAATGTAGATGTATCTTCTTGTTTTATAATAGTATCGGGTATAGATTTAGATCCTTCTGTTACATGTGTTGTTGTTGTTGTTGTAGATGGTGGTGGTGCAGGTGGTGTTGAATGTTTATTTTTTTCTTGTTGTGTTGATTCTAGATCCACATCTTCTTCAAATACTTTAATCGATGGCTATACAAATAATAATAAATTAATCATTTTTATCTAATCCTGTTCATTTTTATAAATGTACTTACTCGTTCTTTCTTTTTTTGTCTATAATTAAATGGGTTTCTTGTTGTTAATAAGTCGATCTTGTTTTGTTTTGTAAAATATAGACTTACTTTATAGGTGGTATAGGCATTGTAATAGGACGTGAACGACAAGGATCATCCATAGGTACTTGAGATTCATCTACAGGTGTACCACATTGTATCATTGTTTGTTCATAAGGACCAAATTCTAATTTATGTGATAATCTACAATGATTTAAAAATCCTTGTCTATTTGCAAAATCATCTCGTTTACATACAGGACATGATAATCTAAATCGAAAAAAAAAAATAGAAGGGTTAGAGGGGGGGGTGTAAGAAGTTTGATAAAATAGATCCTATATATATAAAGTGAGTGAATGCTTACCGAACATAAACACCATCAGCACGTCTTCCATAAAGTCCTTGATTACGTTGTGAATGAGAATTGGATCTATTATTATAATAATAATAAGGTAGTTGTTGTGGTTGTTGTGTTGGACCATTGGATAAATTGGATTGATAAAGTGCATTAGCTAATGTTGCTACTGCAGCTGATCGTCGTGTATAATGCGTTGATTCACCTGCTAATGATTCTATTCATTTTTGTCATTCAAAAAGTTTTTTTTTAGTGAATGGTTTTTTTTTTTTTTAATTATAAATTAGAGTTTGCATAAGGTTACCATTTTCAATAGCTGCTTGTAAATCACGTAAAGTATTTTGAGCTTTATTCATTTCTTTTTGAATAATATCTCTTTCACGATATTTTAAATAAATTTCTAAATCAAATTGATGATCTATAATATCCAAGATTTTTTTTTTCGTTGCATCGTCTTAAAAGTGAGAGAGAGAGAGTTAATAATAATGAATCGTTTCTTCTTTTTTTTCTTTTCATATAAGTTATATATATATATATTTACCTTGTGGTATATTATTAATGGAACGCATTGACAAAAATAAAAAAAAAGTTATATATACACTAGTAAAAAAAAAAAAAAAAAAAAAAAAGTGCATGTGTGGTTTTTTTTCAATTTTTCCGGGACGACATCGGCAATGTTTCCGTTTTTATTATTACATTGTTAAGTTTCCGATTCCCCCCTCCTCTCCCCCAAAACAATCTAAGCTAACCTATCAACAATAATAAATATTGTTTCATATAAAAACAATTGATTATATTTACAACAATAAAAAAAAAAAAAAAAAAGATGGAGGAAAAAAAAAAGCAATCCCTTTTTTAACAAATCTATTTTTTTTTTTTCTTTCTTTTTCTTTTCTTTTTAACTTATCTCCCTTTAATTCTGATCATTTATATATCCAAAATCAATACTGTCCAAAATGTATCAAGAAGATATTCATCCTAGATTTCAAGATACTAAAATCAAAAAAGATCTTTCTACTACTACAACAACAACATCTAATTCTTCTTCTTTATCCTCCTCTTCTTCTCCAAAGCTATGTTCATCTACTTCTTCTTTACTTGTTCGACCTTCACTTAAAAATATTAGAAATACAAGTTCAAATCAATTTCTTCATCCTATTAGTACAACAACAACAACAACATCATCATCCTCATCTTCATCATCCATAGCGTTTCAACGTTATTCTGATTTTTGTGATGATTGTGGTATAGATGTATTTCGATTTTGTCATGAACATTGGTGTAAAAACTTTCAATAATATTATGATAATCATCCCTCTCACTTTTTGATTCTAAAGAAGAAGGAAAGGGGAGGGGGGGAGAGGAGAGAAGAGAGGCTTTTATTTCAAGTGTATACAACCTTAGATTATCCCCCCCCCTCCTCTCTCTTTCTCTCTCTCTCTTTCTTTTCTCTTTTCCTTATTTTCCACGCAGTTATACACATTAACAGAATCTCTTTCTCTCCCTTCTTTTACTTCTTTTGTCCCCTTCCCCCCTTTTTCTCATCTCTGAGGATTACGCCGTCATTTTTTAAAAGAAACTTTTATTATTATTATTATTATTTATATACAACTTTATATATATATGCTCTACATAACATACAATGAACACTGCAACCTTTTTTTTTATTTATTTATTTATTTACAAATCTTCTTTTTTCATGCATAATTTCATCTAAATATTCATGCATAATAATAAAATCATGCCCCTCCCCTCCACCCAACATCAATCTGTTCCTCTTCCCCCCCCCTTTCAATTTTTTTTTTAAAACCATTCTTATTTTTTATTATTCTTTTCATAAATAAAACAATATTAAAACATACACACACAAAAAAAAAAAAAAGAAACGAAACGAAACGAAACGAAATATATATATATATATATAATAAAAAGGGGGGGAGGAGGGTGGGGTAGGGATAGGGGGAGGGGACCCCCCCCCCCATTCAATTTTAATGTCTTAAATTATAAGCTTCAGAAACTCTTCTTGTAGATTTTAAATTAGATCGATCGACACTAGTAGGTACATGATTTCTTGTACGTAAAGCATAGACTAATTGAACTAATTTTTCTTCATTTTCAGGTAATTCTACATTACGTTTTTTAGCAAAACCTGTTCGACTGGCTTGTAAAATCCCTTTAATTTGTTTTAAACATTTTTGAAAAACTTGCTTATTTTGAAAAGTTTCTCTTTGTGTCATTGCACCTAATCGATATGTATCGATTTGTTGACATAAATCAGCCATATTGGAATTGGCTCGATTCATTTGAATTTGTGCCATTAATGCTTTCTATTAACATATATATATATATATAAATAGTTAGTATATATTCGAAAGTAAGAGAAAGAGAATAATAATACTTTACCATCATTCCTTCAGGATCTACAGGTGATATTTCAGTTTGACTATCTACTTCATTACTTTGTCCAGAAAGTTGAATTAATGTTTCTGTAGTTGGAATACCAAGTTCATGTAATAAAATTTGTGCATCAGGTGAAAGTTTTTCTTTAGATTGTATTTCTGTTAAAAATCCCAATGTCATAAATACATCAGCAGCTGTTCGACTGGATTCTGTTGACAATACTTCACGATAAATGGTACGTCGACCCGTAATTAAATGAGTAGCAATCCATTGAGCTAAAAGAGGTACAATACTACGTGGTAACATAGGTACAACATCTAAGGCAGAAAGTGAACATGATGTAATCCAATATGTATCGATCGTTGGGTATAATAAGGATGCCAAAAAGATTAATTGTTCATATCGTACAGGATTACTTTCCATATTGGCCAATAATTGTAAATAACATGTACTATTTTCACTTGTTTTTGTACGTCGAATGACTTTACGTACTTCATACATATTCAGTATGATATTGAATTGCTATAAAAAAACATTTTTTTCATATATATATATATATAAAGTGAACAAACAATCCAAACATGTTATTATTATTATTCTTTTTTTTTTTTTACCTGATCAATATCCCATGATAAAACAAATTCACGTTCTAACATTTGTACTAAAAATCGGAAACGATCCATAAATTCATCTTCAATTACTTTTTCTTCAGTAAATGAAAGATAAACAACTGCAAAGAATGCATCTAATAAGAAAACATCAATAGCCTAAATAAAACAAATAAATATAAGTATATATACCTTTCTAAAATCATTTACTCTATATATATATACAAACCTGATTAGCATAATATGAAAGTGTCATCACATTATCAGCATGATCATTCACTCGAATATTTGTATCATCTGTAATTTCTTTTCCTTCAATAATAATATTTTTGGTTTCATCCAATAAACGGAAAGCATATAATACAACAGCATCTATATCTTCACCCTCTAAAGAAAAAATAAATTTATAAATAAATAAATAAATAAAAGGAGAGAGGGAAGGGGTTGAAAATCTTTTTTACCTTGCCAATCAATTTGAAATTCTCTCATAATTACTTCAGCGCGAAGCCATTCTGCCATATCCTTCATTTTACCTATATATATAAGGTTTTGTTATTAATATTATTATTATTTTTTAACCCATATCATAACCCTACAAAGAGTTCATTTGTTTTTTTTTTTTTTACTTACCAAAACAAACACCCCCTGTAGCACGACCATAAAGAATAATACTTGCTACAAGTGATACAGGTGATACAATTAATGCTTTACGTTGACTTGATTGAATTTCTTTTGTAATTTTTTTAACGAGTATAGATTCTTCTGTTGGATCATTCACTGAACCACTATATATATATTATATTAATATGAGATAGACATGTCTTATTATTCTTCCTTTTCTTTTCTGTTCTCAAATATATTTACCTGCTGGATCGTTGTAATTGTTCAGCTGCATCTTGTACACTTACAAGAGGTCCAATACCCATTAAAACACGACCAAATGTACGTTGAGTATCAGAACCATCTAAAAGTCGATTTCTTTTATCTTTGGCTTCACTAGGTCTCATGACATTTTGTATTTGTGATGATGGAGGTGTAGGCATACTATTAGACCTTTGTTGTTGAGATTGTTGAGAGAGTTGTTGTTGTTGTTGTTGTTGTTTTGTTTGAGGTTGATCCAATAATTGATCCAATAAAATAGGTAATTCAGGCATATTTTCATACGTAATATTAATAGGAACAATAAATACATCTTTATGTACTTTACGTAAACCATTATTTGAAATAATGGTACTATCTACACTCATAGTTGGACTTCCAATAGAACTTGTAGGTGTATCAGGAGATGCAGGTGGACTGTTTCCATTCATATTATTCATATTATTATTATTATTATTATTATTACTTTCAAGACTTGCTACACGAGAAACAGCTGGTGAACGTGTTTGATTGGATTGTAAAGTAGATTCAACTACCATATCAATAAGTCCATCATCAAAAGGTTCTTGATATTTTCCTGTTCGACTCCGTGTTTTATCCATACAAATAGAAAGAGCACCATGTTCACGTAATAAAACTTGAGTATAAGCTGCCATGACAGCAGAATTAAGAGGAGATCGTTTATGTTTATCACGTTTTATATAATAAGCACCTGCAAGACGATAAATATCTGAAATAGGTCCAAGACTGGAAAGAGCTATTTATATATATATATATATATATTTAATCTCATTGCAATCTTTTTTCATTATTAGAATTCTTTTTGTTTTACCTTCATCACATGCAAAAGCAGGTACAGGAAGATGATATCGAATAGCAATATACCATACTAAAAGAGGATCAAGAATACTTTTGGCAACAGGAACATAAACAACACGTTTTCCAAGAGTAGCATGTTGAATCTATATATATGAGAGTAAATTTTCTTAATAAAAATAAAATAAAGAGAGAGAGATTTTCTTTAACCCAAATTTGGTTTTTTTTTTTTTGCCCACTTACACGACGAATACTTTCTTCTTGAATTCGAACATTATCAAACATATCATCAAAAAGATTTTTTAAAAAATAACTTGCAAACCAAACAAATTGAAGTTGTGTTCTTTCACTCATACGAACCAAAATTTTCTGAACAATAATAGTAATAAAGGGGGAGTTAATCGTCTTTTTATGGTTTTTTTTAAATAAATAAAATAACTAATACTTACAATAGCTTCATTAGCAGCAGTTTGTTTTTGTACACCAGCATTTAATGTAATCTAAAATATATAAAAATAGGTTATTAAAAAATAAAAAAAAAATAAAAAAAAAACTCTTTTTTTTTTACCTGACTAATAGCTTGATTGACACGTTTATCATTTAAAACAACAATTTTAACACGATCGTCATTATTTCCTACTTTTTTACGCCATTTACCCAACATCATTCGGTTTTCTTTATCTGAACTAAATATAGCACCATCTTGAGACCAATCATCTAAACTATCATCCATATCACCTAACCAACGTTCATCATCGTGTTGTGTTCTTGAATAATGATTATTTCCCAATGTCAATTTCACTTGTTCCACCATACGTTGAATACGTCTTGTAATTTGATCCGGACTAAATACAACACTCGTCGCAGGTCGATCAATTAATCGGACACTGTCATTCCCTTGTACAAAATCATAACTTTGTAATGCACAACGCCAACCAGATAAAGGAACAGGTAATCTTAAATCAGATTCCATATGAATAAAATAATGAATACCATAACTAGCATTCATAAAATAATTCACCCAATAATTAAAATCAGCATCTTCAGGAACAATGTGATAAGGATCTAATTCTGTTACGTTAGATTTTTGTAAATGACGTCGTAATCCCATGGCATTCATATCCATGGTGGTGGTAGTGGTAGTTGGTTTATAAAATGATTTCATGGTCCATGATAATTTAGTAGCTTTATCAATTTGTCGACTTAAACGTTGTCCTGATTGTCGTTTACGTGCTCGATCTGTGGATGAAGTAGGTGTAATAACAGGTGGTATAGGTACAGATCCATTATTCGTATTACCCATATATGAACGAATTGAATTCATGACGGTACGTGCTCGATTTAATCCACCATTCATATTATTATTTGTAAAATAATTTTGTGCTGGTGTAAGATTGATTTTGGTTGATTTTGTCCAATATTGACGAATAGGTTCATAAGCAATTCGCCATGGTAAACATCGTAGATTGGCTGTCGTGATATGATACATGTAAGGAAATGTATTTCCCATAGGTCCTTCAATACTAGGTTGTAAAGCAACGGATGTCGCTTTGGATGAAGATTGACTTCCCATGGATAAACGACCTGTATCTCTTCTTGCTGTAGAAGAGGATCCAGAATCTCTTGTAGATGAAGGTGTAGTAGTAGTAGTAGTAGTAGGTGTAGTAGGAGAAGAGGATATAATGGATGAAGGTGTAGGTGTACTATTACGTTGATCATTAAATGCATCGATATTCGTAATAGGTGTATTAAAATCATTGGATGAAGAAGGAGGTATCATACTTGCAGCACATCCAAGAATCATTCGTACAGCAAAATCAACAGGAACAATATCAGCATTGACATTACCATTCCCTGGTTGAATTACTTTTACACCACGTCCAGTAAGTAATAATGTACCATTCGCACCATTTACACCATCAGCCTAAATAATAATAATAATAATATGAGTAAAGTGTTTTAAAAAAAAACATGGTGGATGAAAAAAGAAATATTTTTTACCCATCCAACTAAAGGTTCAATGGCACTTGGACCAATAGGACTTGATCGCATAATAGCAATAGGATATTGATATCCTCCATTATTACGTTTTCTTTCAATTTCACTTATAATCAAATGTTCAATTAAACATTTTGAAAATAAATAAGTATCAGGATAAAATTGTTTATATTCTTCAAATAAAGTAGGTAAATCTATATATTGGGGGATTAAAAATTATTAATTTTTTTAGTGAAAGAAAAAAAAAAGGTTATTCTTTTATATATGTACCTTCAAAAGTAGATGATAAAATAGTGGATAAGATAGTATGAGGTGAATCTTCAGATGGAATAGGTAATAAATGATCTTCATAAACTAATCCAGATGTCATTTGTAAAGGTGACATATGAATAAATCCAGCTAGTGTCATACATTCATTTGCTAATTCAATAAGATTTAATGTACCCAAAACATTCACCTATATTTATTATTATTTTTTAACAAAATAAAAATTAATTTTCATATATAAAATAATCCCCCCCCCTTTTTTTTTTCTTCAATTAAAAAAAAAAAAAAGGTTACCTTCATAGCCATATCAAGACGTTCATTTCCATCCACTGTAGCACCACAATGTAAAACAAGATTGGTATATTTAACTAAAGTTTTACGATCTTCTTCTGAAAGACCTAATCCTGGCATTGCTAAATCACCTTCTATTGCATATACTTTATCTTTTATCATTCGATCAAATTTTGTTGGACCCATCGATCGACGTAATGCCACGAATGCCTATTATTAACAATATAATATTTATTATTATTATCTTATATAATCCTTTCTTTTTTTTTCCCTTCAACCACGGCTTCTTCTCTATCACTTTTTTTTAATAAGACTTTTTTTTTTACCTTATTCGTTAATATATCTTCTTTCATACGTTGAAATGCGGATCCTGGACGACGTTGTCCAGAACGTAATAAAATAAAGATTTTACCCACATCCAGTGAAAGTAATTTCCATAATAAAGCTTTTCCAACAAAACCAGTAGCTCCTGTCAATAAAACAGATTTATTATAATAAAATTCTCGAATATTTAAAAAAGATGCTTGTTGTTGTTGTTGATCTTGACCATGATTTTCTTGTTCCATAGATGATTCCATTTTTTGTTGTTTTTGGGATCGTGATGGTTCAGGTGTGGTGGGTTCTTCTTGTTGTTCTTCTTCTTTTAGAGCATCGGTAAATACTTGATTCGTTTGTTTTTCATTATCATTAGGAGGTATTTCCGGGAAATCTTCAAGTGTTGTTGTTGTAGTTGTAGTTACTTCTTCTGTCATATCATCTCTATCCAATGCTTCCATATTTTTTACAACGTCAAAAACAGTAGGTGATGGCGGTGGAGAAGGTGTGATAGGACTTTTTAAACTCAAGTCTTGACTCTCAAGTTCCGGATTCGTTATAGAAATAGTAGGAACTTCAGACATTGTCTTAATAATTATTCATTAAAAAAAAAAAAAAGAAGAGTTGTTGTTGTTGTTTCTAAAATGTATATATTAAAAACTGTTAAAAAAAAAAAAAAAGGTACCAACAAAAAAAGACTCCACCCTTTTTTTTTTTTTTTTTTCTTTGTTACACCCCCTTTTTTTTTTTTTTGTTTGTTCAAAGTGAATATACTGCGCCCTGAGAGAGAGAGAGAAAGAGTGTGATACAATGAATGGTTGTTTTTTTTGGTTTCCCGATTATTTTTTGGACTAGGTTAAATGGAGTTATTAAATTGGATCACATACAAAAAAAGTAAAAAAAAAAACTGGGAAAAACGGAGGGGGGAGGGATTTCGGTTTTTAATAGTTAAATCAAAAAGAGAGAGATAACAAATTATTATTGTTAATAAAAATGCATGGAAATTAATAAAGTGTCCTCCACTCCCCCCCCATCCTCCCCACCTCCCACCTTTTTTTTTTCATTGTTAATATTGATATTGTATATAGTCTTTTCTATCATAATAAAAGTTTTTAAAAAGAAGTGGGATTTATTCTCCCCTCCCCCACCTTTTTCCACTCATTCTATTTTAGGTGTTTTCAACCAACAATTTATTCTTTATAGTAAAAAAAAAAAGCGGTTACCTTTTTTAGTAAAAAAAAAACTTTAAAAGATGAGAAATTTCTTTTTTATTCTTAAATAACAATTTTTATTGTTATTAAAAGAAAAAAAAAGAAAACGGATAACATTTTCAAAAAATGATCATTATGATAATATATATTATAATATTAGAAAATTGAAAATAGTTGGGTATGTGTGTGTAAAGGGGGGCGGGGGAGAGAGAGAAGAAGAGAGTTACTGAGATTGAGACAAGAATATATTTAATTTATTTTGTTTGAATCAGAATATGATTTTCTTGTTGTTTCAAGATACATTTGTGAAGAAAACCAATATGAAGAAAACATTTGATTTACAACAGCAAGGTCACTATTTTCTTTATTTACTTCCTATAAAAAAAAATTGTCAATATAAAAAAAAAAAAAAAATTATCCCAACACCATTTTATATATATATATGTACCTCTACTCGTTCATTCAGATTCTCAACTGCAGCACTTAATCTTGACTTTTTTTTTAATTTAAAAGAAAGAATATATAAATTAATTAGAAAAAAATTACAATGATTCAAAGAAAAAAAAATTTTACATACTACATTATGAACAATTCTTTCAAGTAAAGCATTTTGTGCTTGTTCATATGGATTCTCCATGATAATATTTGAAATTAAAAAAAAAATTGAAAGGTGTAGTTGTGTGTGTGTTCTCTATCCAAAAAAAAAAAAAATTATAACCCAGAAACTTTTGACAAAAAAAAAATTTATGCAAAAATCAATTGAGGGATGGAGAGTTGCTAAGGAAAAGAGAGACTTTTTATTTTGAGTTGTCATAGAAACTTGCCTACACAATAGAGGAAAATCATTCAAAGAATAGAAAAATATATCATGGAAGGGACCTTTTTTTTTTTTTTTTTTTTTTGGTTAAACAATCAGGTGTAGAACAAAGACAGCAGAATCTTTTTTTTTTGACGGGTTTTGTTTAAACAATGATGTATTGAACTTAATTATAACAAAAACATATTGCCCATATCAAAAAAAAAATACATTTTTGTGTCAGGTTGGGAGGGGGGGAAGGAAGGGAAAGGATAATCTGTTCATTAAATTGCAATCTCCCCCCCCCCCAAGACCATCTAATATAAATATCCTGGATACACAGAACCTAGTTTAATAATATTTTATTGAAAACAAGAATTATCTTTTCTTTTAACCATCATTTATTAAAAAAAAAGTTGATTTTTTTGTCATCAGAAATTATATATAATTCAAAGCCACGATACTATGCCGCAAGAAATTAAAAAAAAAAACTGGGCTCCGGAAAGAACCTTCCTTTCTTCTTCTTTTCCCCAGCTTTATATATATATATATATATACTTGCACCCAAATTCTTTCTTTCTTTTCTTTTTATTTTATTTTTTACTTACTTGGACATTCCTTGTCAATCACTGTAATAACAACCCACAGCAATAATAAAAGGAAGGCGCCTTGGCTGCTTGACCGTCATCACTATCTATTGCTTTATAACCCACCATGACAAGTCCAATGAATCGAAAACGACCTTTACCTATTTCTGATCTAGAGGAGGAAATCCAAGATCATTATTATCATCCAGATCAAGCATCTCATCCACAAGAAGAATCAGAAAAAATGATGGATTCAAATAATGGAAAACGAAGACGATGTACTACTACAAGTATGAGTTCCACAACGGATCATGAAGGACTTTTAACTGATCTAAGTGGCGTTCTTGATCAGATTCGATCGACTCAAATATCGGGTGAAATCCCGGCTGAATCGTTAGAATCACTCAAGATGCTCATGTTACAAATTGAACATTTATCTTCTGATGTATCTAATACCGAAGCACGTCATATGAAACATGAAAGTGAAAGACAACTTGAACAATGGTTTGATGATTTATTAGAACAATGTGAAGCAGAAGGTGGTTTAGATTTGGATTATTTAATGAATAATGATCATGAGGATGGTATGAGTGATGATGAAGAAGAAGATACACTTGCATTAGCACTTGCATTATTGGATGAAGAAGAACAAGAAAGAGAAGAACAAGAATTTAATATTACTTCACCATCTCAACAACAACAACATTTAAGTGATACAAATAGTGAAACAACTGTTCAAGAAATCGATGTTGTAGCTTAGCATTATTTATTTATAATCAATTCCAAAAAAAAAAAACAAAGCTTATATCTTTTCAACATAAGAACACATTATTAAATTTAATTGAGATGGAACCGAAGAAAGAGAAAGAAAACACAATACGGGATATAATATACTAATTATTTAAACAAAATGAAAAAATGGGGTAAAAGAAAAGATATTTAAAAACAAACGGTATTGAAAAGAAAAACATGACAACTAAAAAATTAAAAAAAGATATTCGAGACCTCTTAAAAGTTTTCTAATGTCATTTGTCGTGCAACATCGGTATTTTCCACCATGATCATAAATTCATCAAATCCAATTTTACCATCCATATCTTTATCTGCTTCCATAATCGTCTTATCAACAATTTGTTGTAATTGACCATCTTTTAAATTATTTCCAACCATCATTTTAAGTACTAAAAATAATTCACCATTGGAAATATAACCATCACGATCCATATCATATACTTTAAATGCAACTTTTTTTTTAAAAAAAAAAAAATTATATATACATGAGTTAGTTTTAAAAAAAGACGAGTTGTGGGGTTGTGTGTGGGGGGGGGTTGGTGGGGTAGCACACACATGCTATTTTACTTACATTCTAATTTTTCTCGTTTATTTCCTCTTGCACTAAAGATACTTAAACCTTTAATAAATTCAAAAAAATCAACATCACCTCCACCATCTTCATCAAAGATGGCAATCATACGTGTTGCTAATGGATTATTTGCAATTTGTGGAATAGATAAAAATTCATCTTTATCAATCGATCCAGACCGATCTTTGTCAAGTTTCATAAAACGTTTATATAAACGTTGAATCTCATCAGCCGAAACTTTTTTTTTAAATAAAAAAAAAGGTAAAATTCAAAAAAATTAAAAATTACTTTTTTCTCCATTTCTTTCTTTTCTTCTCTACAATTTCTCCTCGCACTCCTTTTCTATAAAACACTCTTTTTTTTTTTTTTTTTTTGGCTTACAGTTCGACGAGTTAACCATATCCTCGAGATGTGAACCAGCTTGTCCCATATTTTCCCGTTTTTTTTTTCGTTTTTTTTCGTGGTGGCAGTAATAGGAATCGCGTTTTTTTTTAAAATATATATATATATATATATATATAAAAGTGAAACAGAAGGCAAAAAAAAAAAAACAAAACAAAACAAAACAAAACCTTTCTTTTAACAACAACAACAGCAACAACAACCCCCTTTTTTTTATGTCACTTTGGACCTTGCTTTTCCGTGGGGGGGGGGTTTGGGTTGCTATCCCAGGAGTTTCAAAAAATGGATGCACGTTTTTTTTAAGCATATCAACCACACGCACATTTAAACTTGTGTGTTGTGTATCTAGAGGGCGATATTTAATACAACACATAAATATAATCATCAGCTAAAGTTAATGCACATTAAAAAAGTGTTTATTATTATTACTTAGAGAAGAGAGTATAAAAAGTGATAAGGCATGTATTAGAATAATTTAATACTATTTTATATTAAACAAAAAGGTAGTAAGAAAACATTGAACAACTACAAATTTACAAATTACGTGTACTTGAATACTTTTCTTGAATTTTATATTGCAAGGATTTCAATGTATATTTATTATTCTTGATAATAGTATTTTATACAATACAGGATCGTTTGAACAAAAAAAAATATATTATTATTATTATGGATAACAAAATCAATAATAGGAACTTGATTATAAATAATACGTTTTATTAGATATGCGATATGTATATATATAATGTGTGGGGTACGTTTGGCATTTGTGTTAGGAAAGAAATATCGAGAACAACGAAAAAAAAAAAACAATTGAAAACATGAAACACCAATTTTGTATTTTAATATTTCATTCCAGAAAGAAATTCACCCAGAGTCTCGATGGTGTTTGTACATTGACCACCTTCCATACCTTTCTTGTAAACACCAATCAAAATAACTTGGTTGGTCTTGGCAATACAGACCCCACTACCAGTGGGTTCACGACCGGTAATTAAAGAATCGTTAATTCTCAGAACATAGTACTTATTACCAGCGACAAAAACACCCGAGTCATAGAGTACTTTGTTGTTATCGAAACCGGCAATTATATCTTTAGCTTCGGTAGAGCTAACTTTGAAAGAAGGAGAAGTACCCAGTTCAGTACCATCCAAACTAAAGATAGCAGCTTGACTAACTTTACCAGTACTTATAAGGCTATCATCAACGTACTGTTGCCAAGACATGATTTATATATAAGATTTTGATAGTAATAAAACAAGTAAAGAATTGAAGTGATTTGAAACTTCCCAATTTCCCCTTTTTATATAAAAAAATAAAAGAAGAATTATCTAAAAAAAAAAAGCTTTGCAGACCCCTCCATAAACATACAATCGTGATTTTGAAAGTTTTTTTTTAGATTATGCACAAACAAAGCTCCGGTGAAATTCTGCATATAAAGTTCATCGAGATGGTTTATTTACGGCGTAAAACTCTAAAATGGTTAACGAGGGAGTTTATAAATTTTTAGTGTATTACGACGTAACCATAAAAAATCGATAGCCTTCTCCCAAAATTATGTATCATGTACTATCTAATTGATCTTCCGTATGGATGTTAGTTGTTGATAATTATAACATTCTTTCCATTCCTTGGTCTGTACGTATATTATTAACTAAGAGCCAAAGTTACTAATAAGACAAGAATACTTTTACTAAGGTTGATCTTCATGTTTTAACAAAAATTAACAAACTCGCAAGCAATGGAAAGTCGTTTATTTTACAACGAATTATCAATTGGTAGATAGTATCCTGCATTTTATTTTGTCTGTGAATATTCGTTTATTTTGGCTCATTGATTTATATGTGAGTTAGTAACAGATAAACAAGAGTTTGAGGAAACAATTGATACAGTATATGGAAATGGTGCACGAGCCAACGCTTTGAACCGTATTAAAAGTTCTTGTTGGTCAAAAAGAAGCTGAAAACTTGAACAAGTAATGATGTCCAGAGGTATCTGGTTTGTAAGCGTAGACACAAATCTTGTTGCAACACAGTCTTTGCACAACTGATATTCCAACCTACTCACTAGTAGACTTATTCTCTCAATTGGATTACCCGTTTTCTGGGGAAGACTGCATATAAAAAAAAGGCATCCAACAAACACTGCTCATTTTCGAACGCACTTCAAGTGATATGACATCATATTTGTGCCGATCAATACATTTCCCGATATATTTATCAAACTCAAAATCGATTATTCAACCAAATGTACAGGAGATGACACTGAAATTGAACAATTTTATGATTGGATGATCTCTAATTATCCTTTTCTTATTCCATAAAATAATTTTTGTTTCCAAGTGAAATTTTTTAAGGCACGTTTATTAATACCATTATTACGTCTGGAGTAATAAACATAGTACAAAGACGAAAACAGGGTTGAAGAATATAAAGTTACTTTTCAAACTTTTTAATATCAGCACATAACTTAAATGGTCCCTATTGAAAGTGAGTTTTTACTTGTATAAGAGTATATTTTGTAATTATCTTTATTTTTTCCACACTTCATAACATATACAGAGCTTCATTATATTTATATTGTACAAATATCAATGACTTTTATAAATATTATTCATATTCGTAATTTACAGCCCCACTGTATTTAATATAGTGAAAGGTAACATTCTCATTACGATTGGAGTATATGCAAAATTCTTTCAACCGTTTTTTTTATCACATTCATTATTTTTTTAATAATGTGTTTTATTTTTCTTCTTTTAAAAAATAATATTGTGCTTTATTATAAATATGCTAATCTGTATGTATATATAATGTGTGCGGTACGTTTGGAGAGGGGATTTGCGTTAGGGAAGGGATATCGTGAACAAAAAAAAAACAATTGAAAACATGAGACACAATTTTGTTTAGAGTTATAAAAAATTACTGATGATTTGACAAAAGAAAGTCAGCCATAGCACCAATGGTTTGTTGAGCATGAGCTTTCATACTCTCCTCATAAACACCAATCACGAAACATTGTTCGGCCTTGGCAACAACGACACCAGTAGCGTTCTTTACACCGTGAATGAAATGGGTATCAGCCCTAAAAACCTCGTACTTAACACCAGCGACATCAACACCCAATATATAGAGTGTACTTCCTTCGTCACGGAAACTGGCAATAATCTCTTTAGCTTCAGTAGCACTAACTTTGAAAGAAGGAGAAGTAGCCAGTTCAGTACCATCCAAACCAAAGATAGCAGCTTGAGCCACATTACCACTACCAACAAGACTATCAACGTATGGTTGCCAAGACATGATTTATAGATAAAATTGAAGTAAAAAGATGAAGAAGAAAAAAAACGAACTGAAACGTCCTAATTCCTCCTTTTTATTAAAAGAGAACTGTCTAAAAAACTTGTAACCGCGGCTTTTTGAGAGTTTGTCTTTTTTTTTTTTTTTACTGAAGAGGATATACAGATAATCATTATGCACAAACAAAAGCTCTGGCGAAAATTCTGCATAAAAGTTCATCGAGAGAGGGAGGTTACAATTACATTTTATTACGGCGTAAAACTCTAAAATGGTTAAAGAGGAGTTCATAAATCTTTAGTGTACTACGTAAGCATAAAAATCGATAGCCATCTCCCAGAATTATGTATCATGTACTATCTAATCGATCTTTCATATGGATCTTAGTTGATTGATAATAATATCGTCATTTCACTGCTAATTACTAATACTATTATATATCTCGGTCCGTACTAAAAGCCAAAGCTATTAATAATACAAAAATAATTTACTGAGGTTGATCTCCACCCATGTTTTAACAAAAATTAACAAACTCGAAAGAAATGGAAAGTCGTTTATGAAAATGACATTTTACAACGAATTATCAATTGTCAGATATTATCATGATTGTTTTTCTTTTTTTTTCCGTCTGTGCATATGTGTTTGTTTTATTAATTATAAGCACATGTACCAGATAGACAAGTGTTTGGAGAAACAATTGATACAGTATATGGAAATGGTGCACGAACCAACGCTTTGAACTGTATTATAGGTTCTCGTTGGTCAAAAAGAAGCTGGAAACAAGTGATGAAATTCAGTGAGACGTATCTTGTTTGTGAGGTGTCGACACAAACCTTTGTTGCAACACAGTCTTTGCACAACTGATATTTCACCCTTACTAGTAGACTTATTCTCTCACTTGGATTACCCGGTTTCTGTGGAAGATCGTGTATAAAAAAAAGGCATCCAAGCGATATGACATTATACTCGCGCCGATCAATACATTTCCCGATATATTTATCAAACTCAAAATCGATTATTCAACCAAATGTACAGGAGATGACACTGAAATTGAACAATTTTATGATTGGATGATCTCTAATTATCCTTTTCTTATTCCATAAAATAATTTTTGTTTCCAAGTGAAATTTTTTAAGGCACGTTTATTAATACCATTATTACGTCTGGAGTAATAAACATAGTACAAAGACGAAAACAGGGTTGAAGAATATAAAGTTACTTTTCAAACTTTTTAATATCAGCACATAACTTAAATGGTCCCTATTGAAAGTGAGTTTTTACTTGTATAAGAGTATATTTTGTAATTATCTTTATTTTTTCCACACTTCATAACATATACAGAGCTTCATTATATTTATATTGTACAAATATCAATGACTTTTATAAATATTATTCATATTCGTAATTTACAGCCCCACTGTATTTAATATAGTGAAAGGTAACATTCTCATTACGATTGGAGTATATGCAAAATTCTTTCAACCGTTTTTTATCACATTCATTATTTTTTTAATAATGTGTTTTATTTTTCTTCTTTTAAAAAATAATATTGTGCTTTATTATAAATATGCTAATCTATATGTATATATAATGTGTGCGGTACGTTTGGAGAGGGGATTTGCGTTAGGGAAGGGATATCGTGAACAAAAAAAAACAATTGAAAACATGAGACACAATTTTGTTTAGAGTTATAAAAAATTACTGTTTTTGTTAATAGCCTATTCCAGAAAGATAGTCAGCCAGAGTCTGAACGGCTTTTTCACACTTAGTAGGTGCTATACCCTCCGTGTAAACACCAATCAAAAGATGTTGTTTGGTCTTGACCATGTAGGCACCACTACTGCCCTTTTTACAGAAAACTGAACGATCATCATGCTTCAGAATAAAGTACTTTACACCAGCGATCTTATAACCCGAGTGTACAGCCGTACCACCTATACCGGCAATAATATTTTGAGCTTCAGTAGCACTAACTTTGAAAGAAGGAGAAGTAGCCAGTTCAGTACCATCCAAACCAAAGATAGCAGCTTGTCTCGCATCACCATCACCAACAAGTCTATCAACGTATGGTTGCCAAGACATGATTTATAGATAAAATTGAAGTAAAAAGATGAAGAAGAAAAAAAACGAACTGAAACGTCCTAATTCCTCCTTTTTATTAAAAGAGAACTGTCTAAAAAACTTGTAACCGCGGCTTTTTGAGAGTTTGTCTTTTTTTTTTTTTACTGAAGAGGATATACAGATAATAATTATGCACAAACAAAAGCTCCGACGAAATTCTGCACACGCTCATTGAGGGAGGGAGATTATATCACATTTTTATTATGGCGTAAAACTCTAAAATGGTTAAAAAGGAGTTCACAAACTTTCTTTAGTGTACTACATAGGCCTAAAAATCGATAGCCTTCTTCCAGAATTATATATCATGTACTACCTGATTTTTCATTCATGTTGATTCTAGTTGATTAATAATAATATCGTTATTTCATTGCTAGTTAGTGTTATATACATCGGTCCGTATATCATTAATTAGTAGCCAAAAATAACATTATGACAAGATTTTACTTTTTTTTTTCTAAGGTTGGTCCCCATATTAACAAACTCTTGAGAAATCGAAAGGCGTTTATGAAAATGACCATAATACGAGTAAGTAATATGCTTGTTACTGTTACACATCACGATTTCAAAAATTCTGCAATTCTTCGTACGATATAAGATACGTACGTATATCAGTGGTACTGTGGACTCGACACAAGGTTTATTTGCAAACAAATATAATTTACTGCTCATTATATCCGAGAATAGTTTAATAATTAAGTCCTCTAAAAAGTAATACATATACCACTACCATCTTTATAATAAGTTTTAAATGTAACTTACATTAATAATAGTGTACTAACTCCCACCTTCATAATATCTAGCTATATTCGCAACACTTGCGCCGTTTCCAAAGAAATCGAGCTTTGAGTGATAAAAAGTGGTTTTTTTTAATATATTTTAACCGCTTGAGTAAACCGTTTATTATATAGCTTATTGACCAACCCAATTGATCTTTGATGGAGTACGAGCTACTTTTTGACTACGATCAAGATATCTTTGTCAATTTCAGCAAGCTGTTTATTCCCAAAATATAGATAATAATGGAACAATATCATAACGTATGGTTCAGTAACGCCTTCAAGATCGTTTTTTCTTTTGGATTATATAAAATAATTTACAATTCGTATTATCATCATCAATAAGCATGCTTTACGATTGAAGATTTAGTCTGTCATCTAACCATAATACCCAAGTATATGTTGTTCCATTTGGCGTTTTTCACTGTAATGTAATTTAAACTGTTAAATATATAGAGAGGACGTTGTATAAAATAAAATAAAATAAAAAGTGCATGAGTGCTCAGAAAGCAGGTTATATACATGTGAACCCGAAATCCTATAATCGAATACTTTTATTAATAGTTTTATTCCATTGAACTATTTTTTTTTCTTTCTGGGCATTTATTAATATCTTTATTGTTTCTGAAAACATTAAAAAATATCAAAAGGACCAGTGCAAAAAGAAACATGGGTGAAGAATATAAAATCACTTTCAGACTTTTCAATATTAACTCATAAATTAAATGATCCCTTTTTTATTAACACTGAGGTTTTACTTGTATAAGAGTATATATTCTGATTATCTTTTTATTTCACACTTCATAATATACGTACAGAGCTGTATTTTATTAGATGCTATAAGTATCAATAACTTTCATATATATCCATATTTTACGGAGTACTTAATATGGTGAAAGGTGGCATCATTTGCAACTGAATATATGTATATACAAACTCCATTCCCATTCAGCAACCGTTTTCTTTCCACCTTTATTATCTTTTAGTAGTATATTTTAAAAAATTATTATATGCTTTATTAGATGTGCGTTATATATATATATAATGTGTGGGGTACATTTAAAGAAGCGATTTGTGTTAGGAAAGAGGATATCGAGAACAAAAAAAAAAGATCATTGAAAATATGAGACACGGTGCTGTGTATAGTTATGCATTGTTTTTTAGTAATTTTTTTGACGAAGAAAATCAGCCATTTGCTCAACGGTCTTTGCACAGTTACCAATTTCAATACCCTCCTTGTAAACACCGATCACGAGACATTGTTCAGTCTTTGCGATACAGACACCACTAGTGCCCTTTTTACCGTAGATTGAAAGATTATCAGCCTTAATAACACTGTACATAACACCAGCGACATGAATACCCGACATATGGAGTGAAATACCTTGGTCATGGAAACCGGCAATAATCTTTTTAATATCAGAAGATTTAACCTCAAAAGAAGGAGAAGTAGCCCACGGAGAACCATCTTTCAAACCAAAGATGCCGGCTTGACTAACATTACCGGTCCCTATAAGGTTTTCATCAACGTACTGTTGCCAAGACATAATTTATATATAAAATTTAAAAAAGTAATAAAACAAATAAAGAAATGAAGTGAATTAAAACTTCCCAATTTCTCCTTTTTATATAAAAAAAAAAGAATTGTTTAAAAAGGAACTTTGCGGACCCCTCCCGTAAACATACAATCGTAGTTTTAAGAGTGTTTTTTTTTAAAAAAAAAAAAAAAAAACAAGAGGGTAAATGGCATTCATATTAATTATGCACAAACAAAAGCTCTGGCGAAAATTCTGCATAAACGTTCATCGAGGGAGTGAGGTTACAATTACATTTTATTACGGCGTAAAACTCTAAAATGGTTAAAGAGGAGTTCATAAATTTTTTAGTGTCTCCCAGAATTATGTATCATGTACTATCTAATTGATCTTCCATATGGATGCTAGTTGATTGATAATAATATCACTCTTTTCATTCCTTGATCTGCCTAGTATTAACTAAGAGCCAAAGATACCAATAAAAGAAGAAGAATACTTTTACTAAGGCTGATCTCTATGTTTAACAAATGTTACAAAAATGGAAAGCTGTTTATGGAAATGACGTTTCCAATGAACTATCATATTCACATAGTATCTTGTCTTTTTTTTTCTTGTCTCTGGATATGCATTTGTTTGATTACTTTAGAAGCGTATGTACCAGATAAACAAAGGTTTGATCAAAAATTTGATACAGTGCGCAAAAAATGTTACACCAGCCAGAGCTTTAAGCCTGTTTGTATGAAAGGTTCTCGCTGGTCAAAAAGAAGCCGGAAACAAGTGATGAGGTCCAGACGTATTTTGTTTGTGGCGTGTAGACACAAATCTTGTTCCAACACAGTTTGTGCTCAACTGATATTCTAGCTTTACTAATAGACTTATTCTCTCAATTGGATTATGACTCGATTTCTGGGGAAGATCGCGTATATAAAAAAAAGGCATCCAACAAACTCTGCTCATTTTCGAACGAACTTCAAGTGTATGACATCATATTTGTGCCGATCAATACATTTCCCGATATATATATCAAAATCAAGATCGATTATTCAACCATATGCACAAGTTATATGAATGGCAACCCGAAATTGGATTGTATGACCTCTAGCAATTACCTTTTTTTTATTCCATGGAAATGGTTCTGTTTTGAAGTGAATTCTTAAACGCATTTATTATATCTTTATATTCTTTTAAAGATATTAGAACCTAAGAAATATTAAAAGAGTCAGCACAAAAAAAAAGCATATAAAGTCATGTTCCAAACTTTTTATAATTTCAGTGACACCCCCGCCCCCCTTTTTTCTTTTTTGTTAAAAGTGAGCTTTTAACTTGCATTAAGAGTATATTTTCTAATTGACTTCGTTGTATCTCTTATATTTTTTTTCACACTTTAAAATATACAGAACTCTATTATATTATATAATATAATATACTATGGGCATTAGAAACTTTCATAAATATAATTCATTCCCGTATTGTACAGCCCCACTGTATTCAATAAATAGCGAAAGGTGATATCCTCATTGGAATTAAATTATATACAACCCCCTCCCCACTTTTTGTATCACATTCATTACTTTTTAATAATATGTTTTATTCTTTCTTTAAAAAAAATAATACTACGCTTTAACAAATGTGCGTTATGTATGTATAGATAATGTATGGGATACATTCGGAGGGGGGGATATCGAGAATAATAAAAAGAACAATTGAAAACATGAGACAAGGTGTTTTTTTTTTTTTTAGAATGATGAATCAATAATTTTTTTTTACCAGCCTTCATTCTTGAAGCGATCAAATAAGCTCTCAACGAACGATTTACACGCATCTGAATCAATATCGTCATTGTACGTAACAATCAAGTAAACCGCTCCGGTCTTGTAGATAAATACACCTCCAGAGATATTTGTACCGAAAAGCGACTCGCTATCATCGGAATATACAGTAGAGTATGGTATTTCAGCAATAATATACCATCTTGTTTCGCTGTGAATGGATATGCACCATTGAAGCCAATAACTATTTCTTGGAACTCAGAATCACTTATCATCAAATCAGGAGTACTAGCCAATATAGAACCATTGAAATCATAGATAGCGGCTCCACGAACATAACCAGAACCCATAAGATCATCATCAACGTATGATTACCAGTCGATGACGGTTTCACCATTGGTGTCTTACTTAGTCTTCATTTTTATATATATATAAGATTTTGAAAAGTGATAAAACAAATAAAAGAGATGAAAAAAAAAATTAAGTTTGACAACTCTTTATTTTTATAAAAAAAAACAGAAGAACTTGTAACCATTTTTTTTACTGAAGAGGATATACATAATAATCATGCACAAAGAAAAGCTTCGGCGAAACTCTGCATCGAGATGATCGGGCATTTTATTACGGCATAAAACTCTAAAATGGTTAATAAATTTTCAGTGTACTACGTAAACATAAAAATCGATTAGGATTCTCCCAGAATTATGTATCATGTACTATCTAATTGTTCTTCCATATGGATGTTAGTTGATTGATAATATTATTGTTATTTCCTTTACTATTATATACCTCGGTCCGTACTTTATTAACTAAAAGCCAAAGCTATTAAGAGGACAAGAATACTTTACTGAGATAGATCTCCATGTTTTAACAAAAATTAACAAACTCGAAAGAAATGGAAAGTCGTTTATTATGAAAATGATATTTTACAACGAATTATCAATTGTCAGATGTTATCATGATTGTTTTCTTTTTTTTGTCTGTGCATATGCGTTTGTTTAATTGATTATAAGCACATGTTCTAGATAAACAAGAGTTTCACGAAAAAATTGATACAGTATGGAAATGGTGTATCAACAAGAGTTTTAAGCCCGTCCGTATTAAAGGTTCTCGTTGGTCAAAAAGAAACTCGAAACTTGAACACGTAATGAAGTCCAGATGTACCTGGTTTGTAATCGTAGACACAAGTGTTGTTCCAACACAGTCTTTTCATAACTGATATTCCAACTTTACTAGTAGACTTTCTCTCAATTGAACTATCCGATTTCTGTAAACGACCTGCATAGTAATTATGAAAAAAAAGGGGTCATCAAGCACTCTATATTCTTCAATCATGTTCTATTCGTACGATGTTTAGTATTTCGGAAGTAATAATGATATTATTTAATGTGCCTAAAAAAAGTTCATTTAAAAACAAAACCATTTTTATGAAATAAGGTACTAGAGGTCACCCAATCATAAAATTATCAATTTTGGGTTGCCATTCATATAACTTGTACATATGGTTGAGTAGTCGATCTTGATTTTGACATATATATAGCGGAAAATGTATTGACCGGCGCAAATATGATGTTATATCACTTGAAGTTCGTTCGAAAATGAGTAATGTTTGTTGGATGCGAAACTATTTAATATTAACTCGTAATTTAAATGACACCTACTATTAAAAGTAAGCTTTTAATTGTATAAGAGTATATATTGGTAATTATCTTTTATTTCACACTTCATAATATACAGAGCTGTATTATCTTAGATGCTATAAGTATGAATAACTTTTATATATATCCATATTTTACAGAGTATTTAGTATCGGGAAAGATGGCATCATTGCAACTGAATATTTCTATATGCAAATTCGATTTCCATTCTGCAACCGTTTTCTTTCCACATTCATTATAGTAATATTAGTAACATATGTATATATCACTAAAAAAATTATTAAATGCTTTATTAAATGTGCGTTATGTATGTATATAATGTGTGGGGTACATTTAAAGAAGGGATTTGTGTTAGGAAAGAGGATATCGAAAACAAAAAAAAAAAGATCATTGAAAATATGAGACACGGTATTGTGTATAGTTATGCATTATTTTTTAGTAATCGTTTTCCAAAAGGAAACCAACCATATTCTCAACGGTATTTGCACAGTCACCACCTCGAATATTTTCCTTGTAGACACCGATCACGAGACATTGTCCAGCCTTGGCGATACAGACACCAGTAGCGCCTTTTTTACCGTAAGTTGAACGGCCATTAGCCTTAAGAGTAAGGTACTGAATACCAGCGACATGAATACCCGACGCAAAGAGTGGACTATTTGTGTCACGTAAACCGGCAATAATCTCTTTAATGTCAGAAGATTTAACCTCAAAAGAAGGAGACGTAGCCCATGGAGAACCATCTTTCAAACCAAAGATGCCGCCTTCACTAACGTTACCATTCTTCATAAGGTACTCATCAACGTAATATTGCCAAGACATAATTTATATATAAAATTTAAAAAAAAAATTAATAAAACAACAAAGTAAAGAGGTGAAGAAGAAAAAAAAACGAACTGAAACTTTCTAATTCCTGCTTTTTATAAAAAAAACAGAATTGTCTAAAAACTTGTAACCACGGCTTTTTGAGAGTTTGTCTTCTTTTTTTTTACTGAAGACGGATATACAGATAATCATTATGCACAAACAAAAGCTCTGGCGAAGATTCTGCATTAACGTTCATCGAGAGAGGGAGGTTACAATTACATTTTATTACGGCGTAAAACTCTAAAATGGTTAACGAGGAGTTCATATAAATTTTTAATGTACTACGTAAGCATAAAAAATTGATTAGGATTCTCCCAGAATTATGTATCATGTACTATCTAATTGTTCTTCCGTATGGATGTTAGTGGATTGATAATAATATTATTCTTTCCATTCCTTGGTCTGCCTATTATTAACTAAGAGCCAACGATACCAATAAAAGAAGAAGAATACTTTTACTAAGGCTGATCTCTATGTTTAACAAATGTTAAAAAAATGGAAAGTTGTTTATGGAAATGACGTTTCCAATGAACTATTATATTCACATAGTATCTTGCCTTTTTTTTTTCTTGTCTCTGGATATGCATTTGTTTGATTACTTTAAGGAACACATGTACCAGATAAACACGTTTTTGAAGAAACAATTGATACAGTACTGTATGGAAGTGGTGCACCAGTCAGAGCTTTAAACCGTATGAAAGGTTCTCGCTGGTCAAAAAGAAGCTGGAAACAAGTGATGAGGTCCAGACGTATTTTGTTTGTGGAGTGTAGACACAAATCTTGTTCCAGCACAGTTTGTGCTCAACTGATATTCTAACTTCACTAATAGACTTATTCTCTCAATTGGATTATGACTCGATTTCTGGGGAAGATCGCGTATAAAAAAAAAGGCATCCAACAAACTCTGCTCATTTTCGAACGCACTTCAAGTGGTATGACACCATATTTGGGCCGATCAATACATTTCCCGATATACATATCAAAATCAAGATCGATTATTCAACCATATGCACAAGTTATATGAATGGCAACCCGAAATTGGATTGTATGACCTCTAGCAATTACCTTTTTTTTATTCCATAGAAATGGTTCTGTTTTAAAGTGAATTCTTAAACACATTTACTATATCTTTATATTCTTTTAAAGACATATTAAAACGTAGTAAGAAATATTAAAAGAGTCAGCACAAAAAAAAAGCATATAAAGTCATGTTCCAAACTTTTTATTATGAACTCATAACTTCAGTGACACCCCCCTCCCTTTTTTTTAGTTAAAAGTGAGCTTTTAACTTATATTAAGAGTATATATTTTTTTTCACACTCTAAAATATATAGAACACTATTATATAATATACTATGAGCATTAAAAACTTCCATAAATATAATTCATACCCGTATTTTACAGCCCCACTGTATTCAATAAATAGCGAAAGATGACATCCTCATTGGAATTAAATTATATGCAACCCTCTCCCCACTTTTTTTATCACATTCATTACTTTTAATAATATGTTTTATTTTTTCTTTAAAAAAAATAATACTACGCTTTATTAAATGTGGGTTATGTATGTAACTATATATAATGTGTGGGATACGTTTGGAGGGGGGCATTGTTTTATACGTGGGGGGGATATCGAGAATAATAAAAAGAACAATTGAAAACATGAGATATGGTGTTTTTTTATAATTATAATTTTTTTTTTACCAGCCTTCATCCTTGAAGTATTCAGTTAAGCTCTCAACGGCCGATTTACACGCTTCGGGTTCAATAGAGTCATCGTACGTAACAATCAAGTAAACCGCTCCGGTCTTGTAGATCAACACACCTCCAGAGATACTTTCACCGGAAAACAACTCTTTATCATCCGAACTTACAGTAGAGTATGGCGTTTCAACGATAGTAACATCTTTTTTCTCTGTGAATGGAGCTGTACCATTGAAGCCATTAGCTATTTCTTTAAATTCAGAATCACTTATCGTGAAATCGGGAGTACTAGCCAATTTAGAACCATTGAAATCATAGATAGCGGCTTCATTAACACGAGAAGAACCCATAAGATCATCATCAACGTATGATTGCCAGTCGATGACGGTTTCACCATTGGTGTCTTGCTTAGTCTTCATTTATATATATATATATAAGATTTTGAAAAGTGATAAAACAAATAAAAAGAGATGAAGAAAAAATTAAATTTGACAACCCTTTCTTTTTATAATAAAAAATTGTCCAGGAGAAGAACTTTGGGGACAACTTAAACTTGTAACTTTTTTTTTTTTTACTGAAGAGGATATACATAATAATTATGCACAAAGAAAAGCTTCGGCGAAACTCTGCATCGAGATGGTGGTGGGGCATTTTATTTACGGCGTAAAACTCTAAAATGGTTAACGAGGAGTTCATAAATTTTTAGTGTACTACGACGTAAGCATAAAAAATCGATAGCCTTCACCCAGAACTATGTATCATGTACTATCGAATTGATCTTCCATACGGATGTTAGTTGATTGATAATGATATTGTTATTTTATTCCTAATTACTATTATATACCTCGCTCGGTCCGTACTTTATTAACTAAAAGCCAAAGCTATTAAGAAGACAAGAATAATTTACCGAGGTTGATCTCCATGTTTTAACAAAAATTAACAAACTCGAAAGAAATGGAAAGTCGTTTAAGAAAATGACATTTTACAATGAACTATTCACTGTTACATACTATCTTGTTTTTTTTTTGCTTCTTGTCTGTGAATATAAGTTTGTTTAATTAACTTATGAGCACATGTACCAGATAAACAAGAGTTTCACGAAAAAATTGATACAGTATGGAAATGGTGTATCAACCAGAGTTTTAAGCCCGTCCGTGTTAAAGATTCTCGTTGGTCAAAAAGAAACTCGAAACTTGAACACGTAATGAGGTCCAGATGTATCTGGTTTGTAATCGTAGACACAAGTATTGTTCCAACACAGTCTTTTCATAACTGATATTCCAACTTTACTAGTAGACTTTCTCTCAATTGGGCTACCTGATTTCTGTAAAGGACCTGTATAATAATTATGAAAAAAAAGGGGGATTCATCAAGCACTCTATATTTTTCAATCATGTTCTCTTGTACGATGTTTAGTATTTCGGAAGTAATAATGATATGTAATTAATAAATGTGTCTGAAAAAAGTTCATTTAGAAACAAAACCATTTTTATGAAATAAGGTACTAGAGGTCATCCAATTATAAAATTATCAATTCATATAACTTGTACATATGGTTGAGTAATCGATCTTGATTTTGACATATATATAGCGGGAAATGTATTGATCGGCCCAAATACGATGTCATACCACTTGAAGTTCGTTACTTTAATATTTTCATACTTCATAATATAGTACATACAGAGCTCTATTATATTATATACTACAAGTATCAAATAACTTTTATCTATAATCCTATTTTATGGTCTCACAGTATTTAATATGACAAAAAGTGGCATCATTTGCAACTGAATATATTTCCATTCTGCAACTATTTTCTTTTCACATTCAATATATTTTAATAATATGTATTATATTTAAAAAAATCATCATATGTTTTGTTAGATGTGCGCCCTCCTTATAAACACCAATCACGAGATATTGGTTGATCTTGACAATACGGACACCACGAGTGTTCTCTTTACCGTAAATTGAACGGTTATTAACATGGAGAGTAAGATACTGAACACCAAGCGACATGAATACCCGACGCAAAGAGCGGACTATCTCTATCACGGAAACCGGTAATAATATTTTGAGCTTCAGTAGAACTAACCTTGATGGCGGCTTGACTAACGTTGTTGAAACCAATAAGATTAAAATTAAGGTATGATTGCCAATTCATCATTATATATATAAAATTAAAAAAAAAAAGAATTGTACATAAGGAGAACTTTTCGACAACGTAAACTTGTAATCTCAGTTTTGAGATTTTTTTTTTTTACTAAAGAGGATATCCATGATAATTATGCACAAAGAAAGTTGCGGCGACGACGTAAACTTTAAAACGTTTTAAAGTGAAGGCTCTTTTAAGAAAACAATGATCGCTCGAATTCTCTGAGGATAATGTATTCTCTTTATAACTAATTTTTTCTTTCTGTTGATATTGATTGATAATAAACATTATTATTTTCAGTACTAGTTGCGACTATTATAATATACCTCAGTGAGTATTTTTCTTTTTTCAATGAAGAGCTAAAAAAAAGAACAATAAGAAAATAATTTTTTTATTTAGTTATCGGAACTCGAAAAACAGATTACTCTAATTTCCCTTTTCATTGATAGCATACTTTGCATAATTTGGAAAAGTCATTTTTTAGAACCAATATTACTGTAAACGAAGAACTGAATATGACAAATCCTTTATAGTGCTTATCTACTATCAAGTAAACAAAAGTAAGCGAAAAAAAAACCCCCTTTGAAACAGTTTTATTATCTCACTTTAGATACTGTTTCAAAACTTGAGAGTAAAGAACATTCATAATGTAACGTGCTTTTTTTTTTTTTTTGAACACACTTTTTCCAATGACCTGGAGACCATATTTGTTGCTACACTTTTGTTTATAATTTATGTTTCATTTTGTCCTCCCATTATTCTTATTAAAGATCCTATTAAAACGCCCATTACCAAAAACATTTCGTATTAAACTACAATTAAGAAAAATTATAATGATATTTTCTTTCAACATGTTCACATTTTCTATCGAAGAAAATTACTACGCATATTTGTTACTTTTTTTTTGAATTGGTATGTGCTATAATAATAATTATTTATTTATTTTTGCTAAAAAAAAAAAAAAAAAAAAAAAACGGATATCTGATCAAATAGGCTAGTATATTATTGAACCTAAAAATCAACTGACGTCAAAAATAAAACTGAAGTTTCTTAGGTGGAGTTGACTATGGACCCACACGCCTTTTATCCGTATCTCTGATTGAACACCAGTTTCAGAATCAAGAGCCTTTATATGGCTTTCATACTCTCTCATACTATTCGGAATAATCGGGTGAAATTGTTCAATAAACGATGATGGGGAATATACGACCTCAATTTCGGCATATAAAAAAAAAAGGAAGAATCCATCAGCCACTATAATATGCTTATTTTCGGACGAGCTCCGAGCGGTACTTCCACTGATCAATACATTTCCCGATATACATATATCAAAATCAAGATCAATTATTCAACCATACGTATGCACAGGTTATATGAATGGCAACCCGAAATTGCTAATTTTATGATTGAATGACCTCTAGCTGCTCACAAGGTGCGAATTAATTCACAAAAAAATCGAGTTACCTAAATAGGATATACCTATTTTGGTATATGATATGACGTGTATGTAAGCTGAGTTGAGCATCTCTTAAACTACCTGAAAGACAATCAAACATGCCTCAACCTTTATTAATTCTTCATAAAATAATGAACAGCAACAACAGCAACAATATAAACAGTAATCAGATTTCATTTTTCTTCGAAGTTGAATATAATGAAGGTTTTGCAGTTATAAGCTAGCAACAACACAGTAGCAGCAATCTTCAAATATAAAAAAGAAGAGGATAGTCAACTACCAAGATGTGATGTATTGGCGATAGACAAGAAGCATGATGGATGGATATGAGATATTTTAGCATTACCATATTAAGTAAGTATAAAGGGAAAATGAGGCCACCCAGATACCTAATTAGGTATCTCCCATATACCATATAAAGTAATGCTCAAATTTTCAAAAAATTAATTCGCACCTTGTGAGCAGCTTCTAGTACCTTATTTCATAAAGATGGTTCAGACACATTTATTAATTACATATCATTACGTATTACCTCTGAAATATTAAACATACCACCAAAAAAAAAAACATGGTTGAAGATTATAAAGTTGCCTTCCAAGTCTTTCATAACTCAAATGACCCATGTTTGTCAAAAATGAGCTTTTATGTGTATTATATAGTATATTTTCTCATTATCTTTTTTTACACTTTAAAATATATAGAACACTATTATACAATATACTATGGGCATTAAAAACTTCCATAAATATAATTCATACCCGTATTTTACAGCCCCACTGTATTCAATAAATAGCGAAAGATGACATCCTTATTGGAATTAAATTATATGCAACCCACTCCCCATTTTTTTTATCACATTCATTATCTTTTAATAATATGTTTTATTTTTTCTTCTTTTAAAAAAATAAATTTCTACGCTTTATTAAATGTGCGTTATGTATGTATAGATAATGTGTGGGATACGTTTTGGAGGGGGGGGGCATTGTTTTATAGGGAGGGGATATAGAGAATAATAAAAAGAACAATTGAAAACATGAGACAAGGTGTTTTTTTTTTTTAGAATGATGAATCAATAATTTTTTTTTACCAGCCTTCATTCTTCAAGCGATCAAATAAGCTCTCAACGACCGATTTACACTCAACTGAATCAGCACCGTTATTGTACGTAACAATCAAGTAAACCGCTCCGGTCTTGTAGATATATACACCTTCACAGCCATTTGTACCGAAAAACGACTCGCTATCATCGGAATATACAGTATAGTATGACATTTCAGCAATAGTAATACCATCTTGTTTCTCTGTGAATGGATATACACCATTGAAGCCATCAGCTATTTCTTCGAATTCATATTCACTTATCATCAAATCAAGACTATTAGCCAATATAGAACCATTGGAATCATAGATAGCGGCTCCACTAACATAACCAGAACTCATAAGATCATCATCAACGTATGATTGCCAGTCGATGACGGTTTCACCATTGGTGTCTTGCTTAGTCTTCATTTATATATATATATATATATAATTTTTGAAAAGTGATAAAACAAATAAAAAGAGATGAAAAAGCGGCCTCGAATTTAAGAACCCTTCCTTTTTATAAAAAAAAAAAAAAAATGTCCAAAAGAAGAACTTTGTGGACAACATAAAAAAATTTGTCCCTTTTTACCAAGGAGATTAAAATGGCATCCATAATAATTATTATGCACAAAGAAAGGTCGCGGTGACATCTTAGTGAAAGGGGGGGAGGGGAGGGGAGGAAAAAGGATCTTCCATTTCATCAATGGTGTAAACTCTAAAATGTTTAAAGAGAATCTTCAGTGTACTAAACATAAAAATCGATAGAACTCCCCAAGGATTATGTAAATCATAAATAGTAGCTAATTTTTTTTTTATTAGCGTTGATTGATAATAATATATATATTAGTACGTATTATTATTTGTTTTTTTCCAATCAAGAGTCAAATATATAACAATAAGTAAGATTTTATTTAGTCATTGAAATTCAAAAGATAAATATTAAATTCATTTACCCTTGGTCTTTGATACTAAAAATTACCATTTTTATTCACTTTTTCACTTAGAGCACGCTTTTATGCATACTTTTGGAAAAAAAAAAAATTCTAAAATTAAGACTTATAGCGAGAACTACCTTTAGTTGGTGACCAAAAAAAAAATAAAAAATTTTAGATCCCATTACTACAGTTCATCCCCGCTTTTGTCACAGGTAAGTAATTGCATTAAGTGAGTGTGCTGAACTCTACTGTAAACACTAAATTACCCAATAGATTGTGCTCTTTTTTTTTTCAAAAAGGGATGAATTGATCCATTATTCGGAATTTAATCACATTATGCTAAGTCCCACGAAACAATGATTCAATATCTCTCGCGCCTTTAAACAAAACTCAAATTTTGAGTTCTTTTCATTACCCATTTATATTTTTATACGCCCCCCCCCTTTCTTTACTTTTAAGCTGAAATCAAGACGTGGTTGAATCAATGTTTTTTATTAAAAATAATTTCAACCACGCTACTTTGAAGGAAAAAGTGAATAGAATAAAAATCCCCTATCTACGTTCAAAGTTTGAGTGTTTTTGCGAAAAAAAAAAAAAAAAAACAATTTTTTTTTGACCTTTCTAATACATGAATGTGCTTTAAAATGGAACATACTTCTTCTTCAATGGCTTAGAGAGACCAAATATATATTTGTTAGTAGGATTTTTTTGTTTATATGTATTTCACATGATTTAAAATAAAAGGGTGTAATTGCATGTATATATTCTTATAAATGTTTCAAGTACAAAGTTATGCAACCTTTTTTTTATATAATAGAGTAAGTAAAAAAAAAAAAAAAAATTCTCAGTTTTAAACTCAGTAGAAAAAAAAGAAAAAAAGGATTATACAAGGTGTCAAAAAAGGTATACTACTTTTCTTTTTACTCACACTACACATATATATATATATACACTTCATTCCAACAATGACACACAATAAGTTTGTTGAAAAGTTTACATCAGAAGAAATAGAAGCTGTTAATAAACTTAAAGCAAAACTACCTGAAATTCTTAAAACAGCATTTCAATTAAAAGAAGAAGAAGAAGAACCTGAACTTTATACACTTTGGGGCATTTCTCTTGATAAAGATTCAACGGATGAAAAACTTGATGTACTTTTAATAAAATTTTTACGTGCTAGGTAAAAAATAATAAGTCATGTTTATTAGACAATTACATTTTTTTTAGACTACGTTATTTTATTAATAATAACTTGGGTTGGGTTGGGTTACGTAGAGAATTGGATTTAGACCAAGCAAGTAAAATGTTAAGTGATAGTATTGCTTGGAGAAAAGAATTTAAAACAGATAGTATTTTAAATGAAGAATTTGATGATACTATTTTTGGAGGTGTTGGATATATTCATAAAAATGATAAAGAAGATCGACCTGTTTGTTATAATTTTTATGGTGAATTAGATCAAGAAGCTGTTTTTGGTGATATTCAAAAGTAAAATGTTCTTTTACACTCTAATATATATATATATAACTAAATGATTATTTCCTTATGATAGATTTATTCGTTGGAGAATTCAACTGATGGAAAAAGGTGTTCAACTGATTGATTTTACTACAGTGGATACAATGGTTCAAGTGCATGATTATAAAGGCGTTTCTATGTTTGGTCGTACAGCGAATTCAAAACAAGCTACAAAAGAAATTATAAAAATCATGCAAGATAATTATCCTGAATTCTTGGTAAAAGAAAAAAAAATGTTTTCTTTTTGGATTTAAAAATGAAATTATCCTATATTAATAATAATAGATAGTCAACTAAATTTTTTGTTAATGTACCATGGTGGGGAAGGTAAAGTACTTTCTCTCTCTCTCTCTCTCTCTCTCTCTTTATATATATATAATATAAACTCATAAACTATTACTAAAATTTATTAAATAATTAGTAAAATATTTAAATTAATTCGTCCATTATTACCTGAAGCTACCGTAAAAAAATTTGTTGTTTGTTCAAAGTAAGAACATTTTATTATTCTATTATATTCAAAATATTCTAAAAAAAAATAACTAAATAACTTTAAATAAATAGTGATGAATTAATTGAAACACTTTCACAATCAATTCCAATTGAAAATTTACCTATTGTTTATACTCAACAAGGAACAAAAGATGCTGGATCAGATATTGCTATTAAATCTGAACATAAAACGATAGATACTACTCATACAGAAGAAGATATCACAACTAAAACTGTTGAACATACAACTTTAACTGAAACAACCGAATCTACCAGTCGAAAAGCAGAAAAACAACCCGTTGGTGTTACTGATAACAATAACAACAACAAAGAAGTTGATTAGTTATATTTATATATATATATATATAATTTATTCCCCCCTACCACCACCACCACCCTTCTCTTTTTAATATTTAGTATTATTATTATTATTTTTCTTTTATATATTGATCTTACAATATAAACAAACTGATGATTCTCTTTTGTTCTTTCTCTCCTTACTATATTCCCAAAAACAGATATATATATATATATATATAGGAGAAAAAGGTATGAGAACAAAGAAATTGTTTTATTACGTACATTAAAGATTGTTAATCATGTACGATTAAAAATTGAATAGATCATAAAACATGCTATTTCAGTAAACAAATCTTTTTTTTTTACTAATGATGAACGAAAATTCAAGAATGATATGAGGTGGAGGGGGGGGGAGAAGTAAATAGAATATATATGTAGAATATGTATATGTAATAGTAGTAGTAAATAATAATAATAAAAATCCATTTTTGTTTTTTGTATTTCTATAATATTCTTTACACATATTATATTATAATGTAATAGTTATTCTGAGGGGGGGTAAAAAAAAAAAAGTTGGGGTTGGGGAAGATATTTTTTTTTTTTTTTTAGAATTGTTTAGTAGCTTCATTATAATTATATAATGAACTACCACGTTTACTAAGACGTGGATCATTGACATTAAGATTGGTTCCACCATTAGCAGTAATTGAACTTGAAGTTATAGATGGTGATGACGATGGTTGAATACAATGTAATGGGAATACACCTCTTAAATTACCTCTTGAAAGATTGGAACCAAGACACCAACCATCATCATATTCTGTATATACTTGAACTTGATCCCCTGGATGAACATAAATTTCATCATCTAATGTAGGTGTATAAGTAGATACGACAGTATAAGTACCTAAAGGTGGATGTTGCCAAGCTTCTCCTTGTTGTACTTGTTGTTGTTGTTGTTGCATTGGAGGAGAAGCGGCAGTAGCAGCAAATGCTGGCGTAGGAGCAAATGTTGAATTAAATTGTTGAGGAGGAGAAGGAGCTAAAGCTGGAGTATAATAATCAGTAGGTGAAGTTACTGGACCAGCAGCAACTATAGGTGGTTGATTCATACTACCATACGTTTGTTGATGTTGTTGATAAGGTTGTTGTTGTTGTTGTTGTTGTTGAATTTGATGCATGGGTGGAGGAGAGGATACAATATTATTATAAGTTGCTGTTGTTGAACCTATTGTTGGACCTGCAAAAAAATCATTTTGTCCAAAAGATGAAACACGATGACTAATAGAAGGACGACGTCGCGTTGTTTTCTTTCGTCTTTTAATAAATAAAATAGCAATAAGACTGAGTGCTATAGCAGCTACCACAGCTACAACAATACCACCAATAGCACCGCCTGAAATAGAAGAAGTATCATCTTCTTTATTAGCTGCATTGGGAGTGGATGTAGCCGTATTGGTTGAAGCAGAATCAGCAGCTACTGTATTTTCTGGTGTTATCGTATGTGAACTAATGACATGATACGGTAATGTTGTACTACTATTGGATTTTTCTGTTGGTGCAGGAAAAGCTGTAATCGTTTGAGACTTATCATTAGCAAAAGTAGGTTTAGAAGAAACTGCTGGTTTATCTAAATGGGAAAAAAAAAAGAAAAGTTTAATATAAACACAAAATTTATTAAAAAATTTTATTATTATTATACCTGGAACAGAAGCAGTAGGAGACGAATCCGGTTTTTTAGTAGGTGTTGGTTTAGGTTCAGAACTCGACTCGTCAGGTACGGCGCGTTTATAATTTAAAAGTTTATTTGTATAATCATGACCATGCGTCATTTCGTGCATTGCTCCACGACAATATAAAAGGAATGGAAAGGGGTGGGTGGTGGTAGTGGTGGTGAGGGTGATAAAGGTAAAAAAAAAAAATTATTTATATGTTTAGGTATGTATGAAGAGAAAGAAAGAAAAGAAAGAGAGAGTAGGACGAAAAAAGAATAAGGAAATGAGAAAAAATGCAAGGCAGTGCGCGCGGGTTCTTATTAAGTTATTATCTATTCTGTGTAACATTTGTTTAAAGAGTGTCCAGGTCCTGATTTGGTGGCTATTACTACAATTGTGTTCTATATCATTTATATATATACTATGTACAACCAAAGAAAAAAATAATAAAAAAAGGCGCACTGATTATTTATTTACCTGTAGGAAAACTTTTTTTCACGATAGTTTTTAAAAATGATCGAATAAAATATGCCGCAGCTATTTTATTTTTATCTGAGAACTAAAAACTACTCTTTAAGAGAACCATGAATAATTTGATTATAGTGATGAAATTCTAAAAGAAGATCTTTTTTTTTTTTTTTCATTATCATTTATTAACAAAGAAGATAATATATCAGTATACATTTGTTATTTATGTAGCGTAAAATAGTTATTATATCTGAATTAATAAACAACTTTTTATTACCTGAGGAGATGACTATTATAAACTAATAATTGTTTCTAGACCCCCATGCCCATTCATAATTTCTTACTATTTAATGTATAATTATTGAAAAAAAGAAAATGTACAATAATTTTTGCTTTGCTTTGTAAATATTTATATAATTTTTAAAAGAAGAAGAAGAAGAAAAAAAAAAAGGAATAAAAGTAAACCATGAGATCTATATTTTTCTGTTGTTGTTGTTGTTGTTGTTGTTGTTGTTACGAGATGTGTGTAAAGGGGGAAAGAGAGTATATGAAATGTACAAAAAGGAAATTTATTCTGCCCGTAAAATAGCTTCAAGAGTTTCTACTGCACTTTTTTCAATAACTACTTTTTCATAAGTTAATAAATCCAATACATTTGTTTCTTCAACATAAATAACTTCACATCTTGGAATGTTACGTGCTGCCAATTCAAGATTTTCATTAAAATCATTGGTAACAATTAACATGGTTGTATGAGGATTACCCGTTTCTTCTTGATTCATATATGTTTGTTGTAAGATATTATTTAATTCACGTGTCTTGGTACTATCCAATATATCCAAACTATCAACCACTGTCAATTGATCTTGTGCATATTTAGTACTTAATGCAACACGTAAACCAAGTTCTTGTACTTTTCTTGGAAGATCAGTACTATGATCTCTAGGTGTAGGTCCAAATGCAACACCACCTAATATATTTATCATTATTATTTATTATCATCATTATCATCATTTCATTATATATAAAAAGAAAAAAGAAAAAAAAGTTTGTTTGCTTTTTTTTTACCTCCACGGAAATGAGGTGCTTTCATGTCACCTACACGCGCTTTGCCTCTTCCTTTTTGTGGTGCTGCTTTTTTACCAGTACCAGCCACTTCGGATCGTCCTTTTGCTGAATGTGTACCTTGTCTCATACTATCTCTTTGCCATACAACAACACGTTGTAAAATATCTCGTCTTAAAGGAGCTCCAAAAATTTGTTTATCGAGATTAACAATAGATAAAGGTTCATTGGTTTTAAAATCGCGAACAAAAGCTTCAACATGAGGTGAAAAAGGTGAAGTAACTAAAAAATAATAATAATAATAATATATTCAATCCCATGTCCTTTCTTTTTTTCTTTTTTTTTTCGTTAAAATGTATATATACCTTTAGGTACTGCTGTTGCCAATGTACGTTTTTGTAAAGTTGTCTATTAATAAAAATAAAAAGCCACCCCCATTTCCAAAACGATATTTGAAATTTAATAAGTTTTTCTTTTTCTCTTTTTATATATTTAATTAAAGAAATGAATGAAAGAAAGAAATAAAAACAATCGTTTCCCTATTTCTTTTTTAAAAAAACAAAACGTTTATAATTATTAATATTATTATTATTATTATTATTATTTTACCTTTACGACATTAGCAATGGAGCCCTGAGAAATGGGTTTCAAGAATGACATTTTTAAAAGGCAAGAAGTTTACAACCTTTTTTTTTTTTGACAACCCTTCTCTTCTTCTCTCTCTCTCTTAGGTGGGGGCGGTAAACAAAAAAATTCCACCCCCAAATTTGAAAAAAAAAAAAAAAAAAAGCATGGAACGGTCACACACACACACGCACACACAGCACACACAGAAAAAACTTTCCATTTTCGGAACCTGTTAAAAAAAATGTTAAAAGATTTTTTTACTAGTATTTTATATCATTATCTAAAAGGGTTAAAAAAAAAAGAAAGGATAAAAAGAAAGAAAACAAGAAACTTAATACAGAAAAATTATTATTAGGAAAAGACACACAGACACGCAGACAAAAGTTTAAGATTGAAAATAAAAAATAATAATAATAATAATAATAATAATAATAATAATAATAATAATAATAATAATAAGCAATTATAAGGAATAATATATAATAAAACAACAAGAGAAAGAAAGAAAGAAAGAAAGAAAGAAAGGTAATAATCCACAGAAATCCAGCCGTAGCTTTATCACTTGTTAAAAAAAGCACAATTAGGTATTGTATATGATTAAGAAAGTTCTATTAATGGGTATCGTCGTTATTTACTTTGTTGATAGTATTGTTATTCTTGTTGTTGTTGGTAGTAATGGCACTACTAGTAGTATGATTATCATCGGATTCATGTAAATCGCTATTATTTTGATGTTGAAATGTATGTTGCTGTTGTTGTTGTTGATAAGCTTCATCATTTATATTATTATTACTATCATGATCATCATAATGAAGTTTTGTTGTAGGTGTATCTGGTGAAGAAACTGTAATTTCAACTTGCGTTGTAGGTGTATCCATCATATCACGACTATAATATTTTTCTTTACTAGATAAAAGATTTCCAGGACTATTCGATAATGTTAAATTAGAACCACCCATATGAGAACTTGAACCATCAAAATCCTTGAAATTAGTTGTAATTTTAGGAATCGTCATACTCGATTGTCCAATACGTGTCATTGAACCATCATGAACCATTTCTTCTTCATCTCTTGGAGAATGATCCAATTTTTCTTGATCTTCTTCTTCTTCTTCTTGCTGTTGTTGTTTTTTACCACGTTTAATCCATCTTTTCATAATATCTACTTCAATATTACCAAGAATCAATTGTTCGACATGATAAAGAAGTAAGGGTGTTGCTAAAACACCGACTTGACCTGGATCTCCTTTTTGATAAAGTACATTAATCAATGGCATACCTAAAGCAACTGTTTTTGTTGCACCACAATACTGTTGTTTATATATATAATAAAATGAAAAAAAGTTAGATAAAAGATTCTTCACATATAATAAATGAAAAATGAAACCATTATATATACTTTACCATGACAGCAACAGTATCTTCTCGTGAATAACGAAGTCGTTCAAAAATACGTTTATAGGGCATCCATTGGGGAACAGGTAAATAAGCCAAAAACCAACAAGTACTTGAAAAAAGGATATAAAATCCAGCATTGATAATAGCAATAGCAACAATATCAACTGCTTTCACATTACCAAAAGAGCCTGCATGAATAGCATCTGAGAATACGGACCATACTAATGTCAATAACATGATGCTACTCACATCGGACAAACGGCATTTCACTTTAAATTTAGCAATTTTTTCTGGAAAGATCCATTGAATGATTTGACCCACAACTAAAGGAACCAAAACTGTAATTCCTAATTGTTTTAATACGGATACAAAATCAATGGTACCATCTACTGTATTGGATGTATCATTTTCAGGTGTTGCATTGATTAAAGGATCTTGAAAAATTTGAAGTAAAGCAGGTGATACAAAGATACCAAGTATATTACCAAGAGCAGCATTCATTAAAGCTAACAGATATGTAAAAAAAAAAAAAAAAAAAAAAAAAAAAAATTAGTCACAATGATATCATAATGATGTACATGTATTATTAAAAAAAGAAACATTTCATTACCTGTTGCTTCATTACCACCCGCATTTTTTGTCATAACAACATTAGAAGAAACAGTTGTTGGTGTACAAGAAGCGATAACCAAACCAATTAATAAAAGAGAACTGATATCCATATGAGCTTTAAAGAATAGCAATACAAGTCCAAAAACAAAGAAAGGTATCATAATAAGATTAATGATTTGAATAAGCAAATGTAATCGAATTCGTATTACAGTTTTGGCTAAAGTTTGTGTACGAAGTGATAATCCCGAGATTAAAAAAATTATAATCACTGCACCTAAATACCCAGTATTGGTATCAGAAATAAAATAAAAATAAAAAAAACGTTAGATCTCTTCTTTAATATATATATATATAGATCCATATGAATAGTCATAAAGACATACCCCATTTAATAGTCCATTCAGCACGAATATAACCTTGTTGACGAGCCACGTCAGGTACTAATATAGCAAGCATAATGACAAATGCAAGACCCAATAAAAACCAATATCGTTTAAAAAGACTTTTGGCAACCACTCGTGTCTTTTTTCCAACATTTCGTAATTTTTCTTTTCGAGTCAAAGGTGTATGAAGTGGTGATGGTTTATTAGAAATAGCATTTGATAATGGAGAAGGTCGATAACCTTGTTGTTGTTGCTGTTGTTGTTGTTGAGGTATAGTAGTAGTCTCACTTGCTAAAGAAGTACTCGATTTAAGTCTCGATTCATTCATCGCTAACTTTAATAAACCGAAAATTATGGAAGGTGATGATGAAGAAGTGGGAGAAGTAGAAGAAGATGAAGGCCATGCCATCCTTTTTATAAATGTTTTATTTTATTTTTTAAAAAAAAAAAGAAAGAAGAGAAGAAAAAAAAAAAAGGTTTGATGTACGTTCTGCAACTCTTTACCGCTGCTATTTTTGGGGATGATCAATAGATTATTTTTCTTTTAAAAAAAAAGAGGGGGGGGGAGGATGTAATAGAAGAGAGCCATGGATTACAACTCGTTTTTTTTTTATTAATATTTATGGGGGGTTAAGGGGGGGAGAGGGTGGATAGAGAATTAGAAGATAAAATACATTTATTTTAGACAACATATATACTAATATATGCTTAGATGATATAATATATATATATATATATATATATGATTATCACACTGAAAGATGGATAAAAGAAAAGAGGGGGGGATGAACACAAACAAAGATAGATACGTTAAATAAATAGAGATTTAGTAATAGTAACTTATAAGAATCATCTTGTTAGTAATAGTAAAAGTAAAGTAAAACACGATATTCTTACTATCTTTTTTTTTCTGGGGGGGGGAGGAGGAGTTGAAGGTTATGTTTTGCACCATTGTTTAAATTTTCGCCTCCTTTTTTTTTTAACAGCATTCAAAATTTTTGGCTTTATGAAAGCAGTAAAATGTAAAAAGTTTATGATTTTTGCTTTTTTATTGTTGTTGTGTTACCTATTCTTCCCCCCCCCTCCTTTCAACAAATGTAAAAGAAAATAAAAACAGATAACATTGCTATTACTCTTTTTAAAAGTTTTGTATAATTAAAAAGAATAGTTTCACAAAGAGAGAGAGAAAAAAAATGGGTGGTTTTTCCAATGAACATTCGATTTTAACCAAAAAAAATAATAATAACGCCTTAACACACGAACGATTGAAATAAAATTCTGCACTTTTATTTACATAATACTAAGCACCATCAAAACATGATATTACTAAAAGACCGAAGATAATGGTTATAAAAACTTGGGCGCTTATTTATTATTGATGATAAAATAATATTACTGATAAATGCTTAACTTGAAAATAAAAAGGAATTTACACATAAAAGAAAAGTAATTCTGCTCCCAAAAAAAAAAAAACATATTTTTTATAAATGTAAATCATCATTTTTTTTTCTCTCGCTCTCTCGCTCTCTCTCTCTCTCTCTTTCTCACTCTCTCTCTGTTTGTTTTAAAGAAATCGTTGTTGTTTTTTCTATATATCATTAAACGTAAACCTTTTTGATTTTGTCTTGTCATTTTTATGAGTCCGAAAACTCGGAACCCCTTAATTCATACAACTTTTATAATATATATGTATTTTAGTTTCCCCTTAATTTTATAATTTATTTACAAAGTAATCGTTGATCCTAATAATTCACTATGAAGCTCTATATAATATTACTTAAAAAAGAGACCAACAATTTATTGTTGAACAACTGCGCGCGCATATTTGATTCTAAATATATATATTTAAATATGGCAAAAAAGAGAGAGAGAAAAAGTCGCGGTGTTGAGAGAGTTTTTGTCTCGTGCGTTTTATTATTTTACATAACCAATGGAAAATAATGTTTCATTTGTTGCTCTCTTTCTCCTCAATAATGTTACTTTATTTTTTGTTTTCATATAATATGATCAAATCAAAAACTCCCCTTTTCCCATCATGCATAATTATTCATCATTTCTGAATGGAGTTATCTTTTTTTTATATGCATTAACAAACGTTTTTGTTTAGCTGATTTTGAACGATAAAAAAAAAAACTGAGTATTATTATTTTTGCCACTCAAACAGTTTTTTTTTTCATATTCTCTATCTCTGATAGACTAGCCCAAATTTATATATTTCTTACTTGTAAATGAATGAATTCGAGATACGTTCGCTTTTTTTTAAAAAGAAAAAATGTATTCAAATAGATATAAACAAGCAATCTTCTAATTGGTAAAAAGATGAATCCTAGCAACATGTGGTATGTCACTAGGTAACATGGTTTTCCCCAAGTAACAAAAAAAGCTGTCAGTTTATGTTATTTATCACTCACATGTTCCATTATCGGCGATGACATTTTGTCTTTATGTTTGGTCCGTAAACAAGCTAATGCTACTTCTTACCGATAATAATAAACATTGTCATTGTTTACAAAATTATTTAGCTAAGCTATACATACATGAATGATACGATTATTTATATCACGAGAACACTTTTTGTATTTTTTTAAACCAGTTTTAGTAAATAATACTTTTTTTGATTCAGTTTCTTTTTTTGTTTTTCATTCTTATTGTTTAATGGGGAAAAAAAAAAGCCAATTTGTAATTCATAGAACCCGCTTGTTTTTTATTCTTTATTTTTTTTGCAAAACCGTTAGAATAAACAAAGATATTTTAGTTTTCTGATATGATATAAAGAATTATTTATTATGCACTTGGTGCATCAAATGTCAAAAAAAGGAAGCTTAGACACGGGGACAACGATAGTATGGTAAAGTTATATAACATTACATAACAATTTGAAAAAAAAAAGGTTTTTTTTATAAGTGCCGCTCAGCTTTTGTTGTTGTTCATTTACATTCAAACTGACAACTTATGTAAACTATATCAAGGCACTTTTTTTATACTTTGCATAATGACATATCATTTGAATCAAAAAGAAAAAAGGGAGCTCAAGTGTACAACGGTTCTTTTTTGTTACTAGAAATCGTGTGTTACTTTAGTTGACAAAATGATGCATGAAAAAGAAAACCTTTTTTCCGTTTAACACTCTCTACCGCCCCCCCCCCCAAAAAAAAAAAAGACGATCATTTTTCATTAAATGAAATACATAAATTTATTATTTTTCGAGGAGCATTGAAAAAAAAAATGTTGATAATAATAAAGGAGGTATATTATTATATGTAATCATTGAATTGTTGTTTATTGCTACTGCTATTATTACTGTTGTATTTCTATTTTTTTTTTGTTTGTAGGCCAATAAAAGTAGTACTGACGATCGAAAAAAAAAATAACAAGTATGTAAGGTGTTTTTTAGCCGAGCGGTTAGTGAACTTAGTTTTTACGTACGTACGCTTAACAATTTATTTGTAAAGTTAAATGCAACATGCTGCAATACCGAAATCGATTGCATCCCGAGAAACATTATTACATTTTTGTTGATATTTGATATTGAGGGTCAATTAAAATAGAGAGAGAGAGAGAGAGAGAGAAAAAAAATTAATAAATTGATAATGATAATGTCATAGTATGTATTATTATCAATCATCCTTTTAGCATCGTCATCTATTTATTTATTTTTAAAGAAAATAAAAAGTGCGCCGTCCTCAACCCCTTCTTCTTCTCCTGCTCCTCCTCCCCCTCCCCCCTTTTTTTATCCACATACAGAAGATTTATAAAGTTAATATTGCTTAGTGAATATATAATACAACAACTTTACCTTTTTTTTTCTTTCGTTTCCATCTCGGTTAAGTGTGATTTTTTTTCTTTAGGTCGTACATATGCAAGTACTTTATAATCAAGACACGGACATGTTGTTGTTTTTGTTGAAATCTTTTTTTTTTTCGTTTCATATATTTTTATAATATAATATTTATATTATATTCTTAATTTACTTGTCGAACTTTAAAAACCAACAAAAACAAATGGCAACTATAGTATAATATTAGATGCTTCTTGTTGATCTATGTTTTTTTTAAAAAAAAAGTTGGTTCTTTATAAACGCCCAGACTTAAAAAAAAAAAGGTTTCGTCATCAAAATAATAAAAAAAAAAAAGTACAAATGTTCTTTAATGATAAATGCATGTGTCTACTATTTGCTGTAGTATATTAAGCTTATATATTTTTACATGCTGTATGCATCATCATAAATAAACAATTGACGGCGCAATGCAGAACCATATTTTGATGTGTCACAGGTTCTTTTTTTTTTTTGAAAGAGAAGCAAAAAAAAGAGAATTACTATAGGAAAGACGTGAAAAGTGATCATAAACAAAAATTATCTATATACATCTGTATAATGGATAGCAGTTTATAGCTCAATTAATAAGTGCATTTTTCTACTATCATATACCCAAGTTTGAAACACAACAACCAACGATATTATATGGTTTCATAAATTATTATATGCACATTTAATTCGCAACGTGTCTTTTAGATTTAATTTTATAATAAGAATTATAAATTCGATCTCTTATTCTTGATATATTATGACTTTGTTGTGATGAAATAACCCGACTTTCATATATATATATATATATATATATATATCTATTTAATATCTTGCATAAAATAAATAAACATTACGCACATAAGCATAGAATACTTGCATAAAATAACATCAAGCTTTTACAAAATAGATCATAAATTTTTATTTATTGGTAATATAAGTTACATGGTACGTCGTAAGATTTAACTGTTTAACAAACAACATGATTGTTTTTTTTTTTTTTTCAAGATCCAGTCGAAATTATGATTTACTGTCATGTGCATTTCGGGAATTTTATTATAGATTATTTCCAAACTTGTACGAAGGTGCATGATGCACGGTTAATTCGTCACACTAGAGTTCAAACTTTATTTTATTTGTTATTTCCTCTTTCATTAACATATACCTATTTTTGTAGACTATATATATATATATATATAGAACCTTTGGAATCAGTACTATTGTGATGTCTTTAAAAATAGTAGAGCAGCATTATATTATCGATTGTCTGCTGTCAATTTTTACATTTTATTTTAAATAAAAAGGGACTTTCTGTATTGCTTTTTTTCTAATAGAATAGAATATTTCATGAGCCATTTTTATTCATATTATTATTATTGTTGTTCTCCTTGGTACATATTTGAAACCAAAAAAAAAAAAAAAAGTGCTGTTACATATCATTATAAATTTGTGGATCTTAAGGAGTGATGATTTCTTGCGCATATATATCAAGAAGGGGAAAAGCAAGCGATGAAAAATAAGGAGGTTATTATCATTGATATGCACCTCATAAAAAGTATAATATATATAAAAGAAAGGAAGAAAAGCTTTTTTTTTCTTTATGTATTGTTTTTCATCAATTTTAAGAAAAAGTCGAGTCTCAAATTTTTCCCACCCCAAACAAAATATTCCTCCTTTTTATTAACCTCACAGTAACTTTGGTATTACACAATGAACATACCAAATATACGGTACCCTATTAAACGAAAGGAAAAACAAACTATTGATTATACTGAGGCTCAGCGTTCCAAATGATTACCAAATCCGGTAAAAATCATTTTGTTCTGGCATCTAAAATATGTGGCACTAAACCGAGAAAGATCGACCGCGCCTTAATTTTTTTTTTATTTACTTTACTTTGATTGAACGGTATAATAGATATAATATTGAACGATTGAGGCTCCATTGCACAAAAACCGATAGTCACATTGCTATGGTTAGAAGCAATACTCATCTTATTTTCTTGTATTGATTATAGAGAGCTAGAGAGGAGAAAAAAACATGTTTGTACACTAATTCTTTTTTTTTATTAATGCAATAAGCTATATTTATTCTCCTCTTTTCTCTTCCTTTTACTTCTTTCTCTCTGTCTCTCCTGAACCTCTTCATTTTTCTTGATCTGACCATTCCTTTTTTTTTCTATTACTACAACAAAGACAATGAGTCAAAACGACGATCGTCGTGGGTTTGATAGACTTGACGACACTCATAACGACAATAATAGTACGATACCATATTTACAAAATAGTACGACTGCTATGAGTAGACCTGTCGTTGAAAATGATTATACTACTGCTTCCACTTATTGGCAACAATCACAGTTCTCAACCGAAAAATCACTTGACGCAAAAAAAATGGAACATGAAGATACAAATAGCTCAACTTCTGATGTTACAACCTATTATGATCAAAACGCAGCTTTAAATCCACCCATAACAAATACAACAAAAGAAAAGAGCAATGATAATAGAAAAAGCAGTGGTGTGGGTAATTTGTTATCTACACTATCGTTTCCAATTATTAATATACTAGCGACATGTATAATCGTTGGTATACTTATATATGTTTATCAATATGCCAATGGAAAATCTACTGATACTACGATGGGCGGAATGAAAATTCCAACAGTAGTATCATTGTTGATGACTTTTGTTAAAATGCTTGTCGCTAGCGGTATTGCAAGGTACATAATATGAAACAAACCGTTTTTTTTAAAAAAAAAAAATTTATTGAAAAAAACAATCGATTATATTAAATTATAGTGCTGTAGCTGAATATAAATGGATCCGCCTACAGGATAAAGATGGTCAACCACTTGCGTTAATCGATGTGTACGATGCTTGCACTAGAGGGTATACTATATAATTTTTTTTATTATTTTCTTTCTGTGACTTTTAATACTCACTTATCGACACTTTTTTTGATCTATTATGATAATAATCTCAACATTTAATATAATAAATGTAGTATAGGAGGTATGTATTAAATAGTAAAAACATAAGCTCTGACAATTCATTATTTGGGGTTAAAGGAAGAAAGTTAAAGAAAAGAAAAAAAGGGAAAGCTGTTATAATAGCTTGTTTGCGTATTTTAGCTATAAAACATATAAACTAAATTCTATTTATATTTTTAAAAAAAAAATTAATAAGGAATTGTTCGTATTCTTAAATGGATAAAACTCGACCTCATCTTGATACCAGCCATTCTTTTCCAAATCGGCCTGGTAGCAATGGGGCCAGCCTCTCAACAAATACTTACGACTGCTGATCTCGCCATATGTGATAGAAACAACGCTGGTGTATGGTACACGAATCTATCATCAACAGATATGACAACTTTAAGTTCAACAAATGGCGTGTCTAGCATGAAAGGTTTGAAACAAGATTATCTTGTACGATATGCATTACAACAAGCTTCTTTAGGTTTCCAAGTTCAGCCTTATTACAACTGTCCACTTGACTCGATTAATTGTACCTTTACAGGTATTCAAGGTTTCCATTCAACGGTCACCTGTAATCCTGGCTCATTAAACACGACCACAATTGTTGACTTGAAAACTGATGATGTTACGACATTAAGTCATTATTTTGGTTATGATAGAGCGAATTCTATTTTTTCACCCTTTCTATCAGTCCCAGCCATATTCTATGATGGCTCAATGAAGGGACGTACATATTATGATTTCAATAATTACACCAAATCTTTTGGCTCGTCAATCAAGAACAACCGCACTTATGATGCAGAAATGCGTAAGATGTTTGGAGATCAAAAGTTTGTCTTGGTACTTACAGACGATGGAGGATTAGATGGTTATATGGCATCTGAAAAAATACCCCAAGTTTTGGAATGTATGTTACATTCAGCCGTAAACACATCAACATTACTAATTCAATCAGTAACGAAGCGACATCAGTTAATGTCCCAAATACCTATTGAATTTGATTACGATTTATTAAGCAACAGTACTTATTGGTCAACTCATTATATTGGAAGTAATTTCACCATGCTCAACGCCTATGGCTTACAATTCAGCATCATGAAAAACTTAATTGTAGCCAATGGAATGTCACAACAAGACATGGATAGTTATAATGGCTACAGTAATGGATTTCAAGAGATCGTTGAAAATTGGAAAATGCTTGGTTACAGTCCTACCAATTTGAATAGCTCAACGGTAGACTCTTTTTTTTTCGATATGATGCAAAATATTGATTTTTCAGCCGTGTATGGTATACCTGATTCCATGTTTGGTATGAAGGGCACGCATTGCTTTTATACTGGCAATTTCTATCAATTGAATCCTGCAGCATTCTATAGTCTTTCCTTCTCATTACTGATTCCTCTTGGTTGGTGGGCTTTTCTTTGGATTGTTAGTTTGTATAAAAGTAGCTGGATTTCTCGTGGAAACTCTCAAGTGGCTCTGCTAGTAGCAGGAATATCACCCACTATTCGCGAACATTTTAAAGGTTTGTCTCACGCCAATCAGAGAAGCCTTTTAAAACAAGCGGCAAATACCAAGGTTGTGCTCGGTGAAGAAAAAATACCTACAGAAACCGGTGGAAGACACCTTCAACCAACAAACCATCTAACTTTCGGTGCTCCTAGCGAAATAAATTATATACAAACAAGACGTCGTTCATTTTAATACGATATTTATATTATTATTATTTTTGTGTTGACTCTATTGTTACTTTGTATTATCCTTTTTAATAATTATTTTTTTAATATTCTTATTATTACCTAGTGTTTGTTCACTATTTATATTGTATTTTTTATATAGACATTACTGTCATTTTTCTATATTCTTCTATTATTTATTAAAATATCATATATATATATTACTATACTAGCTGTGCTACAAGAAATGCTCATTCCAGGATACTTCATATAATATAATCATATATTATACCCTTCCTTTATTACTATCTTTACAATTATTAAAAATTAGCGATTTATTTGTTCGAATCATAATACTGCAAAGAAAAAAAAAACTTGAAAAAAAAACTTAAAAATAATCACATTGAAGAAATATGAAAAGCGATACTAATACTGTATATATTGTTATAAACAAATTGTTAGAAAAAAAAATAATCAATTTTTTACTCTTATTGTCCCAAAATGAGAACTTATTGCTAAACGTCATTCGGTGTTATTTATGAATTTAATCAAATATCTTATAGGAAAACTTCTTTTTTTTTGTTTTGAAGGGCATTAAAAAGTCTATTTTTTATTTAATTCCAAAAGCACATTAGCAATCCCAAGGAGTAAAAAGTTTGATTGCTCCATGCTTCTGAGCTCTACAATCCACGAAAAGAAGGTAACCAAACGTAAGGAGTAAGATCTCCATATTATAAGTTCATACTCATTCTATTTAAATTCTATTCTTCTATTGAACGTTTATAGCTGCCATCACGACGGCCATTTAATGTATTTTATTATTACGATACACTCTCGCGTGGAAAGATAATCCGATAGCTATTGCTAATAATGATGATAAAACATTTAGATCAGATAGTATTTATCAATAAAATAATATCAGGACCAAGATAATTTATGTTATTAGCCTACGCACTACATTTCCAATATTAAACCAAGAGATCAATTATTTTTTATTAGAATGACAAACCAATAATAGTAATTTTGGCAAGTCCGTTCTTTATTATCTAGATAACGTTTCATGTATAGCATAATGGTATCTATCCATAAAAAACGAACATGAACCTCGGTAATCTTGTGTCTTTTTTTATTATTATTATAATAATTTTTGGTTGATAACGGATTAACAAAACAAGAAGTCGGGTTCTCGGCTTTTTTTTTTCGTTCCCCTGTCTCATTGTTATCTCTCCTTCTCCATGGGGAATTGTTTTATTAGATTTATATTTTTAATGACAAATAATAATAAAATCTTTAACGATAGATAACGGTTTAACTGAAAAAAAAGTTTTTTTTTTTTTTTTACTTCCGCTTCTTTTGTTATACATAAATAAAAACCAGAAACCGTTTACGTTTGAAATAACATTTATATTCTATTTATTTGAAATCAATAACATGAACTCATATAATTAAACAAGGGAAAACAATTCAGTATATAGTCATAATTTGATTCGGTCATGACCTACTACAATATTACTTACAAATCATATAATGTAACAAAGTCAGAACTATATCCCACACGTTTACACATGATATACCGTATTTTGTTTTTTTATGTATAGCACTTGACTAATAATTTATTATTCTATAAAATGATTATCTTATTGACATTACTGCGTTATTCTTTTTTTAATATATTAAAATACTTTACGCTTAATTAACATGCGGACAGTATATCCTTTCCATCTACATTTGTTACATTATATTATTTCTACTAAACAGTTCATTACATCAGAAGTGTATAAAAAAATTATAATAAAGTAATATTGTGACTTTTTAAAGGCTGAAGAAGAGATAACGAATCACCAGAAAAGGAAATTCTTCAATCGCCAATAGAAGAGAGAGCTACTCATTTTCTCGATACTATATATATAAACAATGCAATGCACGTTACTATTGTTGGCGTGAATCCAGATAAAAAAAAACTGATCCCTCACTTTATCCATAATAATATGATCTAATTTTTTGAAGGGGGATGGAGAAGAAAAACGACTTTTTTTTTTACTGGCATCAAACATCAATACCAGTAGTATGTAATCGATTTCCTATCAAGGAAAGACAATTTAATCTTTATATAGTCATCTTTTACATGAAGAAAGATAACTGATAACAGCATTCATATACAACTGTTACTTTTTTTCGGTCAGATGAAACATTCGATTCATAATACACCCAGGAGAAAAAGACATAAAAGTTAACGCTTAGGCGTAAATACAGATATTTTTTAATGCATCTGATTTTATATATAAAAAAAATTACAACTATAATAATAAACAAATGCTTACAAAAATTACGAAGAAAAAAGAATAATTGAACGTGAGTACAAAGAAAAAAAATATAAAAGTATTATACAGGCTATATGCATAATTGAATATAAATGTTTCAGTTTTTTTTTTTTCTTTTACAAAAGTCTAATATCAATTAATTTTTTGTTTGTTTGTTATTTGTGTATTTCCCCCACATTACAGACGATCCTTAAACAACTCCGTTGGCCCCAAACAAAGTCATCTTTACGTCTTTGTTGATATTGTCGATTCTTTAATGGTCGTGTAATCTTGGAATTTCGGATCATATTTTGTTCAGCTGAAATTATACGAAGTTCTGCAGAATTAATTCTAGTGTCACGAACATATGAATGCGTAAGTGTCCATAAAGGCTGTTTTTGTTGGGCTGACGGTCGCACTGTTGCTTGGCAATGAATGATCAGTCCATCACTATTTTTATTATTGTTATTGTTGTTGTCGTCACCTTCCATCTTGTTGTTGGAAGAAAGTAATGACCATAACCAATGATTATGACTCTCGTTATTATTTTTATTGATTTTGTCTTTAGACGCACATCCTCGATAAAGTGGTATAGCCATAATGGAATCTGTATTTTCTTGATGATTTACAAGTATGGACATGTTATTTTGTCGGCACATGTTGTCATTATCATTATTGCTGCCATTATAATAATGTATATTGTTTTCGTCTGTTACTGTTATTACTGGGCACAGCTTCATATTTATTTTTGTGGATGAATTTGTAAAATCATTTTTTTGTTGCTGTCGCTGATGGGAACTACTACATAAAGAATTATTATTATCTTCATTATATTGTCTAATATCCATCCAAAATGAAATCATGTTGCGAAGGGACTGGATCATGTTGATGTAGTTGGCGGTATTATTATAGGTACTCCATGTTTCTTCCGCATGCACAAATGGATCAGCTAAAGTGGATCGGTTTGTTATATTTGTTGTGATTTCTGTTCTTGTTGCTAACTCATGATGCTTCTGATCTTGAACGGGTGAGAATAACAAAGATAATTTCTCATTATCAATGTTTTCTTCTTTATCAAGGCTATAATTTTTTATTTGAGAATATGAAGAAACAGGTGGAACTGTATGTAAAAATGAATTCACCATTTTGTGTATGAAGGTGTATTGTATTATAATTATAATAAGAGTGTAGAAAAAGAAAAAAAAAAGAAAAAAAAACTGATTCCTTTAAATAATGCTAAATGTTGTAAGCACGCGCAATGAATGTATAACTTTATACAATAAATAGATAGATAAGAAAAAAATTGGTGCGTATAATATTATTTTTGATATATTATCAATATTTGTAATGCATATATATATAAATAGTATTATGTTAAGATGCCACTTACTGTATACACACACCCCATACCGAAACATATAAACATAACATAAACAAATAAACAAACCAGATTATACAATACTTTCACACTAACAACACCTTTCATCATAGACATAAAAAGGAATCCGAATTCTGTCACCTTTTTAAAAATTATTTTTTTAACCACTTTTGGAAATACCTATCTCTTTCAACGATAATTTTTATTTTTTGTTGTTAGTAAGGTATCTGAAATATATAAAAATTAGATTATATATAGTTTAATTATTTATAGACGTATAACTGTCTTTATTTTTGTACTGTATTATTCTTAGGTACATTGTTATAAGTATGTAAGAGTAATAATAATAATAATAATAATAATAATTACTCTTACTCTTACTGAAGTAAAATATCGGGATATGTATGGTTGACAACAAGAAATATGTGGTACGTAAATATAGAAGAAAGGAATTACCACCTTCGATTGGCACACTAGTAATATCCCTATTCTTTTCTTTTGTTTCTTACGTTTCAATTTTTCGATTTGAAAACTGATATGGCCATATATTTCCCCCCACACATGTCTCCGGAAATTTTCTTGAGTTAATGAGTGGGAGCTTGCCAGTATGTGGAAAAATAGTTTGTTGGATTTTCATAACGTAAAAAAATACCCATTCGTCTTTTAAGTAAAGATTGTTTTGGGAGTCGCCGTTCTTTTGTTGTTACGAATGTGGTCACCAAAGCCTTAGTAATGCTTTTTATTTTATTTTTGAATTAATAAGATAGCCAGTCAGTATTATCAAATTCAAATTGACCGAATTCTAAGGACTATACCTGGTGCATGAATTATGTTCAAGTGCACGAGATTAAATTACTCGAGATATATCAAACACAATTATGTATTCTTTTCTTGTTACTTGTTGTGATTGACCTACTCTTTCACTATTAATATTATTTAAAAACCATTTCTTCTTTAAATCATCATTATAAAAGACCTTAAACAATTACTTAAACTGAAAGGGGGTAATTGAACACAACTCGTGATAAACAATTATTTAAATATCGCAGAAGCATTCTTCTTGAAAATTGTTGCTTGAATAAAAGATTTCGATCCAGCATTGTACCGTGAATTTTATCATCCCAACATGGTAACTCACAGAAATAAACTAAAATGTTGCAAGCGAGAGAAGAAATAATTTGAACCCACTTGATTTGACACATGGTCGCAAATTATAATAAGTTATATGAAAATGTATACCAAACGAATCGCATAGAACAAATTGCTGCAAGACACTGTTGCTAACAATATTTTTATATCCTGTTTTTGATGCTCTCCTTGTTATTGCGATAATTTATAGTGTATGTTGTTATTTATATCTAGATATAATGTGCATCAAGTAAACCTTCTCTTATATAGTAGAGATTTATAATTACAACTGCCCCCAATCTTGGATAATCTTTGTATAGTGTACATATCATTAATAAGCAAGATACCTGCTACACGTTACTTAGGCTCGACCACAGTTATTGAAGATGAAACGTTGCTTTCCATACTCTTAGCTACACATCAATAAATCACTCAAGTAAATTAGGTCCACATTTGTGTGTATGTGATACATTATTAAAAGATTACATTACGCTGGTATTCTTAGAAGCTTGTCTATTTATATATTTAGGAAAATAAAATCTTATCAGTATATATATTGTGTTTTGTTCACCTTCATCTTTATTTACTCCAGAAAAAACGAACTACCAAATTGTTTGATAGTTAGCTATCGAGCTATTGAAATCAGGAAGATACAATACATGAAGTATCCAGAACTTATAATTCTATTCCACAATTTTTTTCTTTATACCAGCAAAAATTCCTTTACATTCAAACGAAAAACGAGTTAATCCATAACATGTTAAATATTGAACCCTCAACTTGACTCTTTTATATGCAGCCCCTAATTCCTTTTTGTTTACACCACTGATCAATTTATTACGCATTAACATCTTTTTTTTTATTTCCAACAATAAAGAAGAGTATATATTTATATATTTTCTTTTTTTTTTTTTTTTTTTGTGCTGAAATAAAAATCATACCTGTTTGTATATTCATGAAAATACCCCAACTATACTTCTTGTATCCATTTATCTTTGTAGCTCGATAACAATTTTATTTATATTCTTTACTTAGAAGTATCTTCTTTTGATAAACACTACTGGTTTACTATTTTTTGTTGTCCATTATTCTGGAATATAAAAGTATATTGCATATTATTCATTATCCGGTCAATCCCACCAATTCACCAATTACTTTATATCCATCATCCACTATTGATAATTGCATTACATAGTAGTATGTTAAAATACTAACTTTCAAGTTACTCACTTTTATTCTTCGATACCTTTATTTATTCATTTAACAGTCGACCATCGTTTATATATATATATATATTATCCAGACCATTCTGTATCACATTTATTATATAATCTTTTAAAATATTCATATCTCATTATTTTATTACTATAAAATATGATAGTAATACTTTGGGTACTGTGAAATTTTGTGCAGATTTGGGATTTTCGTGTGGAAGTTGAGGCTTTTTCGTGTAGCGCCACGTTACACTGTGTATTTGTACTGTAAATTTTTGTGCAGAATGAATTTTGTGCAGTATTTTTTCGTGCAGATTATATTTATAGTGTATTTTTTGTGTAGTTTTATCATATATGCATTTTTTGTGTAGTGATTTTTTGTGCAGTTTACAACTTTTTAAAAATCTTTATATAAATTTTGTGTAGATTACTTACAGATCCTTTTAACAATATCACACAAGGTAGTTTTTATAATTTTGATACAAATACTTATCCACAACGTCTGTGTATTTAGATTATCAATAAAATATAGATGTCTTTTTGACACTTTTAATAATTTATGATGTATTTATATTAGGAAAGATATAATTTAATTGAAATGTAAATAAATCTAATAGAAAAAAAAAGATACTCTATATATATAGACGGATATATATAATCATTATATTATTTTTATTTTTAATAAATATATATTTTTTCTTTGTATATCCATAAATTTGATGTTTTAATAGTTTTTATTATAAATAAAAATGATTATTATAAAGTAAAATTATTATCAAGAAGGCAACTGTTCCATTATGCATGAAAAAGCAACATTTTATTTATGCTTTATCCTAAAAAGCATATAAATTTAACATAGAGTTAGATATCCGTCATAGATATATATTCTTAGCTATACTAATAATAAAAGCTATCAAAGGTTACGAGTTGATGTCTGATGTCAAGTTTATTATTATGTGTAATATAAATTATTTGATATGTAAGAATTTCTAATTTAACTCCACAAGAATTGTTGTGATTTATTTTTTTATGCATATATTATTTATATAAAGAAAATTAGTATATAAATAATATAATTTATAACTAGTTTTTTTTTTTTTACCAAGTAGGTATCTTTATTTGTATACATAAATATTTTTGACATACATTTTATTATTCTATCGCATTGATCATACACATACTGTAATTATGAATTTACTGACAACTAGTGTTAATCAAATTCTGTAGCTTTAAATAGTTATTTATATATATATTTATTAAAGATATAGACGCAAATAAGATAATAATATTTCAATAGTATGTAATGAAGGAAAAAGAAAACAAAAAAGAAAAATTATAGATGAGAATTAGATGTTAAAAGATAAAAGAAAGAACAAAAAAAAGGTTAATAAGGTAATGGGGTGATAGAATCGTTGTAAAGTTCAAGCCAGCCCGTCTTGACATGTAGATCATTAATTTTGTCAATGTAATTGGGGTCAAGAGGGGGCCATGTAAATGCTTTAGAGTAAACCTTGTAATTATTGTTATGAATAAACTAAACATTATTCTTCGGCTGGTACTGATGTAGATTGTGTTACCATTTTTTCTTTATTTGTTTCGAAGCTACAGAGTAAAAATAAATAAATAATATATTTGGAAATAGATATAAATATGATACTAACTACTAAATATGTACGATATCATTTTTTCTTTCGCTCTAGGAACACATCCGTCGAAGTTATAGTGATCACTATGCCCGAAGAGCAACATGAACAAACTTCAACATTCATGGATCAAATTATTGCTACACTGGAACAATTGTCCACACGTCTTAACAATATTGAAGCTAGTAGTAGTAATAATCATCACCAATCATCTTTACCAATGGACACATCAGATAATCATGTTCCAGATTTTGAAGGTACTGACGACGAGTTTCTCACTGAACAGGCACCTACCACATTGCTTCAACCATACCCTGCACTTGTGGAAGCTATTCCAGGCATGGCTAAAGATTTTTTCGTCAAATTATGGACGAGGACACCAGATGTAGTTTTCTACATGAATGTCCACATAATACTGGTCGCTAATATGCACCACCACCACTTAATCAAGGTCTCGGGCTTATACCACGTACTCAACAGCTTGACCGTCAGCTACGTCTTGTTCAATATCGCCTTTCTGGCATCACACGACCTATCGATCTTTTTGCGCATGATACCATTCAGGGGCACCAAGTTGATGGACCTACTACTTTACGTTTTGCAAATACTATCTATATGTTGCTTTCTGATGTGGCATCACTCATTACAAACATCTGTACCGAATTTGTTTGTAAAGAAACTGGCCTTTCATCTTCTCCAATCACAGCACCAGGTCACTTACCAAACAGCCCATTACTCGACACTAGCCAAGTATTGGAACAAACAAAACTTACTCAAGCTCTTCGCAAATTGTCACGTCGTAATCATACCACTCGTTGGCAAAACGGTGGTTCTAATAAAAATCGGTACAACAATAACATGGAGAAGTCATGTTACAATAATAATACATCAGATGATACTTCATATGACCAACGACGATACTCATGTAACAACAAACAGTCAGATTTTCAGAAGCATCACACAAATAACAATCGAAAGCAGTACAATCGCCCAAACAACTCTTCCAAGGAACAGTAGGCGGTTGTCTTTCTTCCTTTTCTTCTGCTTGGACCTCACTTTCTTCTTTATCATGGATTCGTCACAGCATCAAAGACGGATTTTCCATACCTTTTCGCACGGCACCTCCAACTTTTCAACACCATCAACATCGTCTGATACACCAAATACCCACCTCAACTTCAACACACCAACTAATCAACAAAGAAATATCACTCCTCTTAAAGAAAAACGCTATCGAAGAGGCTACATCAGAAAACGGTTTTCTTTCCACACTCTTTACAATCCCCAAGAAAACAGGCGATTTGAGACCTGTACTGAATCTTCAACCACTCAACCAATATATACCGAAACGCCCTTTCAAGGTGGAAACAATGCAACAGGTCTGTCACATGATTCAACAAGGTGATTGGTTAACCAGCATCGACCTTCAGGATGCATTTCTACACATCCTAGTGCACAAACAATTGTGCTGTTATCTTCGTTTCCGTTGGAACAACAAAATTTATCAATTCCGCACTCTATGTTTTGGGATGTCCCTCTCACCAATGGTATTCACAAAAATACTACGGCCAGTACTGCGTTGGGCTCGAAGACAAGGAATTAGGATTTCAGCTTCTTTGGACGATCTTATTTTAGCAGACAAAACCAAGGAGCAAGCTCATCATTATACTCAGAAGGTATTGTCCAAATGTTTTTCTCTTGGTTTTTTGGTCAAAAGCTCCAAATCTCATTTATCTCCTACACAGTCTTTAGACCACTTGGGGTTTCATATCAAAACAACCAGCATGAGATTGTCTGTTCCTCCCAAAAAATTGCGGGACCTTCGACGAGAAGCGCGGAAAATACTGAATCAATCAACCACCACACTACGTCACCTATCATCATTCATAGGGAAAGCACAAGCAACAACATTGGCAGTGTTTCCTGCACGTCTGTACACCTGACAACTAATCACATGTCGCAACCAACATTTAGCCAAGGGATCGGATTGGAATGCCCATATCAACATTTCGATCAAAGCACAGAATGAATTACGCTGGTGGATACACTACTTACAATAATGAAATGGTCAGAGCTTCATCCCATCAATTCCTGAAGTGGAAGTTTACACCGATTCATCAGACAACAGATGGGGGATAGTATTCAATCAAACCAGAATTTCAGGGTTATGGACAACCACACAACAATAACAACACATCAATTACAAAGAACTTCTAACGATTCAACATGTCATTTGCCACCCTCAGCTGTGCAGCAAGTCAATACGAATATTTTGTGACAACACCACAACAATCGCATATGTCAATCACTTCGGGGGAACGAAATCACCCTTACTAATGCAGTTGGCCACTGAGATTTGGAAGATTGGAAGGAGTGCATCAAGACGAACACACAGATACAACTCATGTACATTGCATCACAACTCAACCCGGCCGATCCCCCGTCACGACAACTACACCAATAATTGGAATGGAGTGTCGATCAGAAATTCTTCAATTATCTGGATCAACTTTGGGGTCCCCACCATCTCGATTGCTTTGCGACACAACTGAACCACAAACTTCGTTACTATATGACTTGGCTTCACGACCGACAAGCAGTTGCAATGGATGCTCTACACCAGTCATGGAAACCATGGAAATGTGTTTACGCATGTCCACCATGGAACCTTCTCCAACATACAATACACAAAATTCAACAAGAGAAAATTCAAGCAACAATAATCACACCACTTTGGCCCAGTGCAATATGGTATCCAACTCTTCAGCAACTCAGCATACAGAACCCAATAATAGTGCCTCACTCAGCAATTCACGCAGCACCTGTCCACGATCAACATCTCCTTCACAAGAATCCTCATTGGCATATGACCGCATGGCATATAAACGGCGGCGTTTAATAGCGTTGGGGGTCGAAGAGGAGGCAGCACACATATTATTGAATCCAGCTCATAATCAACAACGCACAAAGCAATATCAACCTATTCAATGCCAATTTATTACATGGGCACAGCAGCACCAAATTGATTCATTCACACCAAATCCAGTACATGTCGTCAATCTTTTGGCTTATGGCCATGTTCATTTTAAATGGGCTACTTCAATATGTGCAGTATATCGATCAGCAATTTTGGACCTATATCACGATACTTCAACTTTTCACAATAATAAAACATATCAAGAATCTTTTATTGCTCTCAACAAACAAACTATTCGCTCTTTTGATAAACCTAATTACGATATTTCACCTGCTATCCAACACATTATTAATCTGGAAAACAACAACAACATGAGGCCCATTGATCTGTCTAGAAAACTATGTTTTCTTCTGGCAATCACTGGTTTTCTTCGACCTTCAGATATTGAACGTATAGATAATAACCAATCCATTATTACCAATAATCGTTTGCATTTAATTATTACAGTACCAAAAGAAAAACGACGTCGTCAACACATCGAAAAGGTCATCACCATCAAACCACATTCCAACAGTTTATTATATCCAGTTCAAACATATACTGATTATAAGATTCGTTTTTGCCAAGTAGTATGTCGCCGATCATACCCCATTCCAAATGGGCCATGCAAGTATGTTTATTGTCTTGTGCGCGCTATGCATAACCATGATATTCCTATTGGTGCTGAGCGAATCAGCAATCATATTAAACATGTACTTGACTTGATTCCAAGACCACCAGGCATTGCAAGACCGAAAGCCAGAGCGTTGGGCTCCACGGCGGCAGTGGAAGCTGGTGCTTCCTTGGAGGATGTTATGGTACATGGCTCATGGATGTCATCTTCTGTTTTTGATACATTTTATCATTTATCAAGAGAAACGGCTACGAATTTTACTTCTTTGGCTTTACCTTCGACTTCTGTGGTTTCGACTCTGGATCCACAATCTACATTAGTACCAGCCAAAGAATAATGAGTCTTAGTCAAGGCTTCGCCGAAGACTTTATGACATTATTCGAGGCAGTACTGATGTAGATTGTCCCACCCTTCCCATTATTTTCCCTTTTTTTTTTTTTTTTTATTTATATATATATTCTTGCCATTGATATCGTACATATTTAGTAGTTAGTATCATATTTATATCTATTTCCAAATATATTATTTATTTATTTTTACTCTGTAACTTCGAAACAAATAAAGAAAAAATGGTAACACAATCTACATCAGTACTGCCTCGAATAATGTCATAAAGTCTTCGGTGAAGCCTCGACTAAGACTCATTAAGAATGTAGTTTCCTTTCAGATATAATATGCAAGGATCGGGAAGATTATCTGATCCATTGAGGCCTCTTGGGTCAGATAGAAATGGTAAATAGATACAATCTTGAAAGCCAGTGTCAGAATATATAATGACTGGTACATTACATACATCAGCAAGAAGTTGACTGCATGAATCGAGCCGGGAATAGTTGTCAGAACTAATATTCCAATCACCACGCAGCTTTAGAATTTCCATGAGTTCATAAACTTCTTGAGAGTCAAAATAGTATTGAAATAATCTATTTCTTGAAGAAGTTTTATTTCCATTCCTTCTTTGATCTTTTTCCAAGCTGATTCATCATCATAAAAATTATATGCTGCTGCCCGCCAACCACAATTACCATCACTCGCAGGACTGTACAGACCAGATATTACACCTGCTTCTGAAGGGAAGTTTAGTCGTCTTATAAGATCATCGGGGCACCTTGGTAACAAACGTATTTCACGAAATAGCTTTTCTCTTTCAGGATCTTAAACAACTTGACCATTAATATTGGATGATGAACTAAAAAAAAAGTAAAGTTAATTTACTAATCAATACACATATATATATATATATATATATATACAACTTCCTAATATCAATTAAAATATACCTGAAACTATCTCTTTGTTTTCTTTTTTCAAGGCGAGCACGGCTTTTGACTTTGACGGCTTCCTTTACTTTGTTTCTTGCAATTTCACGTTTTTTAGCAAGTGTGTTTCGTCTATTTCTTGCCTCTTCTCGCTTTTTTTCTACCGCCATGTCTTCATTTGGTACTTCTTTTGTTCTTTTTTTAACTTGTCTTTTTTCTTTTATTATACTATCTTCTTGATCATCATCTGAATTTTGTATTTTTTTGATTTTATTTTGGACCGCTTCTTTTTTTAACTGTTCATTATCCATGTCACTATCACTATTAGTTTCCATTCTACTTCTGTTGTTGTCCTCATGACCAATAATATCAGTATTATACATGCTGTTATTGTTACTGTTGCTGCTATTGTTATTGTCATAGTTGTCATTGTTATCGTTGTTGTCATGGTCAGTATTATTGTCCTTGCTGTTATTATTATTGTCATTGTTGTTATTATTATTGTTTGTACCTATAAACAATCAATACAATAATTACCAGTGGTTAGTATAGTCTTGACATACATGTTTACTTATATAATATTATAATTTATATTAATAAAATAATCTTAGATGACTTACTGCATAATTTTTTTACTGTTCTTCTTTTTTTGCCAAGTAGCTTCGAGGTTACATCTGGCGCACGACTATCATTAACTATCTTTCTTTTTCTTCTACTTGTTTTTCTATAGATAACATTTAATATAAATAAAATTTTAGTATATTGCATTCTCGATATTACATAGGATAATAATGATAATAAATGATTACCTTAGAGTTGTGTTATAGTTAATTTGAAAACCTTTGTCTATGCGCTCGAAATTAGCAGCATCATTTTTCAAGTAAGAAAAAATATGAGGCAAAGTATCTAATATTGATTGCTTGGTTTGAACGATTCTGTAAAGGTCTCGGTGAAAACTTTCTGTTCTATTAGAAGTCCTAATACGATGATCTTGTAGCTCTGGTTGTAAAACTTCATGTGGTCTAAAAATCATTGCTGCGTTCATTGGCTGCGTCCACCAATTGATCTAGTTCTTCACTCTAGGAAATTCTCTCAGAATCATGTTTGCAGTATTCTGAAATACGGCCATCGTCGTTGCAGTATATAAGAAGTGGGTATAGTCAATGAATTCCTTGCGCCGTTCATGGTTAACTACAGCTCCATTTTTGGACACTCGTTCAATGCTTTGTTAATAATGAAAATAGCACCCCTTCAGAAGACTCCTTGCCGGACCTCGTGCTAATGGAAAACTCTCTTCAAAAGCAGCGATAAATCCAGCTCTTTGTGCTGCCAAAAATTCAACAACCATCCCAGAAAAGTTTGATGTGCCGTTTGTATTAACAAAATCATAGATTCCAAAGTTTCTAAAAAGTGCCATAAAGTATGCCTAGAAATGTGTGGAAGATTGCCCATCGAGTACTACTTGATAGATTACTGAGTACTTTCCTAACTCCTGGAAAAACATGGTAGTTGTACACAGGTAAAAACCATCTTGAAAACAACCAAAGGTAACATCTGTGACCATTGGATTTGCCGAGAAATCTACATAAGATGAAATATCTGGGCAGCAGAATGGTATCCATGTCATACCTGGTAATATCTTCATCCCTCACTGAAAATATCCTGGATAAGATTCTTCTAGAGTTTTAAGATTATCTAAAAGACCTTCAACACTAGTACCAGTCTTCTTGCTTGTTCGGATACCATGATTTTTAAGAATGACTCGCCTTGCATAGCCTACTTTGCCAACATGCTGAAAATTTTGATCCAATTCACATACTGGTCTTGGTGGGTGTTGCGGGCTAACAGCACTGGATCCGACTTGTAACCCTTTTGAAGTTTCGCCTATAAACTCCTGGACATGGGGAACAAGAGTTCGAAGGCCCTTTATAGTACAATAGAGCGGTTCAAATTGATTATGTGTGTGTGTCCCAGTATGCTTCAAAAAGCCTTTACCTTGTAATAACTTGATATTCACCATAACAGAACATCCAATAACTGTCAAAGCGTTTGGAGATCCACATTTTTTAGCTTTACACCCCCCAATAGCCTTGGACTCTATAGCGCCTTCACTGCTTGCTGGCCTAAATGTGGTCTTGCATTCTTCACATCTTAATGCACCTAAACAATGCTTGTTTACGCTCAAACCACAACCATTGTCAATCTTATATTAGTTATCATGGAAAAGTTGCCATCCAATATCCATATCGGAGGCCTGCTATTAGTGGTCTAGCCATTTAGGATCTACTAGCTCTTATGTGGCTAATAAATTTGCTATGGATGGTATAGCTATATGTGGCCGAACTAAAATTTTTCCATTTAAATTAAAAATAAATAAAAATTGAATTTTTTTATTTATATTGGTAGCCTCCCAAGAGAAAAAAAAGAGCCTGTATTTAAAATACATAATATTATTAACACAAACAATGCAATACACTGAGCAACTTGACACTGAAGTTAAAAATTTAGTTAGTACTAAATGGGGTTTTTTAGGAAAACCATGGCCTGAAATCCATCACAGATTTAATCATCGAACAGTTATAAAGGATATGAAGGGTAATACAATTGATGAAATTAAGGAAGTATTACTTAATAGGTTTGGATTTATACATGTGCTTTATTTCCTTACTGTTTTGTATGGAAATGTTGAATATCCAGGACCATATCAAGAAATAGAAAAGGGACTTGTATTATTATACCATATGGTATCAGGTGAATCAGGAAAGGATATGCACAAAGTGATGCCATATGCAACATTTTATGATTTATACATAAGGTTTTGGATTACCAATTATAGTAAGTTGAACAAAAAGGTAAAACAGGACCTAAATGGTATGTTCTCACCACCACGTATATGCATTCTTGCATTATTAATAAATACTCCAGATGGTTTAAAAAATGTCACGCTATTTATTGATGGACATGATAGTAAAATAAAGTATTATAAACCAAGTAAATCACATTCGCTACTATACTCATATAAATTGAAAGGACTAGCAGTTCGTATACAAGTTATACAGGATATGAATGAAATAATTACACATGTTTCTGTATCTGAAAAGTGTGCAGTTGGGAATGATGATATAATGTTCATACAAATGAAGTTATATAATAAAATTAGCGAGGCAGATTGTTTAGGTATGGATGGTGGTTATAACTTGTTCATACAAAAGTTTAAAGATAATGGAACAGATGCTGGTTATGGTTTTTATGACCGAAATTTCTTACATCCTATAAGAAAAGAACTAGGACAAAAATTAACACTAAATGAGACACACTTCAATAATAAGTTTGGGTCATTCCATTCATCAATTGAAGCACAATTCTCTATGTTTGGCTCCAAGTTTGAACGATTTAATAACAATCGTGCAGCATTACAAATATCTGATATAAAATACTATAATATTCAGTTTCACATTACATGCATTCTTACTAACATCTGGCGATTTGTAGATAAGTATGATATAGAGGTACAGCCACACCATAAGTTATGGTATGGAAAAGGTTTCGAATTTCCAAGTAAGAAAAACAAACTCGACTTGGTATTTTCAAATGAGCAAAAGGTAAATACTGAGTATAATGAAATGGTTGAAATGCAACAGAAGTTTTTACAGCTTAATATGAGTCAGTTGATAGATATGGTTATTGATAGTAAGGAAGATGCTGATGACAATTTATCAAAACGAAGAAGAAAAGCCACAAGGGGAGGACAAAGAAATAGACAGTATCATATTTTTTTTTTTTGGTAAGAAAAAATATAGTCCGCCTACTGTACCTGCAGACACCTGTCCAACGAAGCGTGCTCGTGGTCGCCCTAAGAAAACCAACCAACAGGACCTGAACTCTATCACTAATATAACAAACGCATCAATGGCCTTAAATAGCCACGCAAATGTTTCAGTTACTAACGCTAATTCTTTAAGAGATTTAAGTGAATTAGATACCGCACTCAAGGTACTGTCAAGAAAAGTGAGACCAAGTACTGCACTTGCTTACAGACAACCAATAGCTCATTGGAAGGTAGTTAAACTATTTCTTTTAAAAAAATATCACATACTTCTTACTTTATATTTAATATTTTACTCTATAAACTGTAGAATTTTTGCGATGAAAATATGCATCGATTTAATACTGATCCAGAATACCCATATACTGTGGGGCCACCTGAGCTCGTCATTGCATTTTTTAAAGAATTTGTATTTAAGCATACATATACAAAATATGTAGCAATTGGTTCAGATGTTAGGACTCAAATCTACTTGAGAAATGATAACGAACCAAGCTCATCTGCAACTTTGCCTCAATGTAAGTAGAATAAATTATTCATTAACATGCGTTCTATTGTGATATTAATATATTGCTTTCCGTTTATTTTATTTCCAATACGTAGTGACAGAGGCAGCACCTTTCAGTAGAGATGGAAAAGCAAAAATGCTTATAGTTCCGTTAAGCTATGAACCTGTAAATCAGTATAAAAAAGCGTTGATGTTTCTTCATGAGTTTCAAAGCACACAGCGTTCGATTGAATGGCCATCACCAAAGAGAACCAAAAATCTTATTGATATCATCAAAGAATATGAATGCAGCCTTGTCTATGATCAGGTACAGACAAATCCTGATAGAGCTGCTCACTGTGTAATTCAGGACTTATACAAATCTGAACAGTTGATTAAGATTCTAAAATCGCTCTGGACAGCAAACAGCAAATCGGGATTGAGAGAGATGTTTTCTATTTCTGCTCGTTATCACATGCTTCTCCAAGATCAAGACCTTAGAAATCTGAACTTTGCTGATTGCTTTTGTACAATCATTCCTAAAAAAACAGCACAGAGGAACCCAGCAAGTTGTAGGTTTGGTTTTCTGCTTAGACAAAGGTAAAACTTTAAAGGAAGGTGAAGTCAAATTTGCATGCGCCATTCGCCATGAAAATGTGCTTAGATGTCCGGTTGGTGCATTTGCATTTTTAATGTTTAGCTTGCTTCAGGTATTTATATATAAATGGGAACTTGATAGGATTACAAAGATAATGCATGCTAATATCTTACAAAATAATTTATAAATTAGGATAACGGTGAATTCTTAAATGAAGATAGATGGCATAATTGAAAAGCTTTGCATGGACGAGATGATCCAGAAAAAAGTCTCAGTGGAACTCAACAGTATAAAACAGTAAAAAATGCATTTGCTGAACATGATGTTTTTATGACAGGAGTAACGCATGGTGGTCGACATGCTACTACAATTGAAGCTGAAGCGCTTGGAATTCCATTTGATTTGATCAAAAGAGGTGGGGGTTAGAAGGATCATTTAGGTTGCTTAGAGACTCATTATCTTAGTAAATTGCCATCGCAATTTGCCAAAGGAATGGCAGGTTTTTGGGATAAGGCTTTTCATTTACCAAGAAATAATGCTTCGCCTTCTCTTAAGCTTCAACAAATGATTTTTCCTTGGATGGAAGATTATTTTGGTTCTGAAAATAAGGCATGGAAAATAATTTGTGAAAAAGAAATGAGAGAAGTGGATGAAAATAAAGACGATGGTATCTCTGATAACAATGATGATGAGAACAATAACGTTGAGTTTGTTGAAGAAAATAGAAGAATGGTGCAAGGAAATGGCCAAAGGGTTCGAAAAACGCATGCAACAATACAACGAAGCACAGACACTGCGAAACGAGGTTTTTTGAGACTTTTGGTTAGATGCAGAAGAGTAATTCTTCAAGACGCGGCTGTCTATTTATATTTTAGGAAAGAAAACGGTGTTGTTCGCTCAAAGTTGCCAGATGATCCAAAATATAATCCTTTCATTAGTACGAACTTCAAAGAATTCCAAGAAGAAGTAGTTAATGCAATAAATAGGCCATCTGTTAACAGATTACAAGATTATGAAGGCCTGGTCCCAAATATTGTTGATTCTCAAATCAAGGTGTCAAACAGACTTTCTGAAATAAATTATAAATTGACAAGAGACCAACAAAAAAATAATGATCGCCTAAACATGATAGAAAATTCTCTTAATAAGAATCATCAAGATAGTTCGCGGATAGAGTCCATTCTACTTGGCTTAAGCCAACAATTACAGCAAGTTTCATATAATCAGCAAATACTTCTTACCAATCAGCAAGCATTGAACTCTCAAGTTCAATTGTTGATGGCATCGAATATTTCCAACAACACCAACATCAATGAAAGCGACCAGGCTCAGTCATCTTTCTCTTCTGGCTTCATTCCTTCATCATTTCAACCTCTTCCTACTCTTCCAATTCCACCCCAATCTCTTCTTCTATAACCTCTTCCCCTCTGTTCTCGTCCCGCTCCTACCCCCCTCTCCCTTCTTGCCTAGTGCTTCCCAGCCCTACTCCTACTTCCCATTCTAACTCTCATCCTCAAGTCGCTATACAACCTATTGCATCATCAGCTAGTAGCATTGGTAGTACCAGTAACTCATCAACTTCAAAGGGAAAGAAAAGACGAAGGTGGGTCAATTATAGTCCTCAACATTCGCCATAATTTTTTTTTATTGTACATATGATAGTTATCAACAAATTATTAGTAACAGAAGAAGTATCAATTAAAGGAATATTATATTAAAAAAAATTAAATAAAACAATATTATATTATTCACATATAAAATGAAATGTAACAAATATTAAGATAACATATTGTGCATGTGTAAATTTATTATGTGCTAGTGTGAGGTTATATATGATTGAAATGTATTATTCAACAGATTTATGATTCGAATAATAATAATAATAGTTCAACTTACTATAATGATATCTATGACACTACAAATAATAGTAATGGTGTAATACGAGGTCATGAACCTATACGTACGAGCTATTATATGTATCTATTCAAACAATTTATAATATGGCTATTAAAACAGTGTTTTATATATAAATATTATTATTGAAAAACGACCATTGAGATAACTCCTTTTCTAAGTTAATTCTTATTAATTTGCTACAGCAACTGATTCAGTAGCCCATATGTCATTTGGTATTTATGAATATGTATTTTCAACTTTACATTAAATTATACCATTTTATATTTTGTTATATACCTATACTACTATCACGTTAGCATTTTACCATAACAGCAACCTGTTGCAGGAAGCATTTTTTTTCTGCCCTGCGGGGCCTCAGTAGGTCCTCTCAAGTTCACAAATAAAAAATTTTTCCCAATTTTTTTTTAACATAAAAGGAACAAATACCCGATTTTTTCCTTTTATAGAAGAATTCATAACCAGTTGAAATAATCCTGGTTTTATCAGGATTAATGAGCATTATTTCTATATCAGGTGTACTAAAATGACTGAAATGCATTACTTTTCAAGGGGAGCTATTTCTTGTTGAACCAATAGAAATTAAACAAGAAAAGCGATAGTAGTAATAAATCAACAAGGCGCAAAAGAACAATGTTGAACTTCAGTTTGTTATAATAAAATATTATCTCTATTCATATAAAGTCCTTATCAATGACAGTATCTCAATATGTAATATGTGTATATGAAACATATGTAGTCTTCCGATTTGTTAATGATGATGATAATGACACTAAAATAAATGATTTTTATCCTATGCATTTTGCCGTTGATGAAACAATATATCAATGCAGCTGTCAAATAGTATCAGTAAAAAAGACGGACTTCTTTATTGTTAAGAGTCATTAAAACATACTGCAAAATACAAAAATCCCAGTGAAACGTATTTGATGAATACTGTATTTGAATATGTATGATTATAAATAACCATCTTTATTTAGCCATTACAGATTGGGTACATCACTTCTTTTCTAACTAACAAACACTTCAACAATGCCTCGTGGACGACCTTTAGCTACTCAAATTCCTGGTACCTTACGATTTGACCTCAATGCAAACAACCAAGCACCATCTTCCATTCCTCCCCCTCGCCATCTCAACACCAACACCAACATCAACATCAACATCAACATCAACATCAACATCAACATCAACATCAACATCAACATCAACATCAACATCAACATCAACATCAACATCAACATCAACATCAACATCAACATCAACATCAACATCAACATCAACATCAACATCAACATCAACACCAGCACCAGCACCACCTGTTACTTCTTCCTCTCCCACCCCTCTCGTTAGTGGAGAACATTATGATACTTTTGAAGATAAAGATAGTATTCCTTACCATGACGACGATGGAAGCGAGCATAAAGGCGAATTAGACTTGCTTGACGACTTCGCTCCTGTTGCATCTAATGGAAATATTCGCTGGAACGAGGTAGCGATCAGCAATTTGTTGGATGCTTTTCGGGATAATTACCATCATGTAATGGATTCGAATGACGAACAGCAAAGAAAGGGTGTTTACAATGACATCCTGGAGCAATTAAAAGAAGGCGTGGCGTTCCATTCAGGGTTTTATCCAGGACAAGTTCAGGAGTTTCATACATTTTTACAAGGAATCACGGTCAATAAAATGAAAAATAAGTGGAAATCTATGAGACAGAATTATGCCAAGATTCGAGGAAGAGTTCAGATGTCTGGTGCTTCACATCCAGAAGTCGACTGGCCATATTACGATGACATGGGTCAGATCTGTAAAGATGATCCTTCAATGCATATACCAGTCATATATCAAACAATGGATGTAGGTGCCACTGGTGCTGCTTTGATCACCTATTGTTACGCCCTATTTTTTACCAATAAAAGTTTTATTTATTTATCATTATTTCTATATATATTATATTCGTTGAGATTTCTTCATTGAATGAAATTATTTCATCAAAGATAACAACTTTTGTTTCCCGATTTATTTCTTTTTCTTATTATTTAGTAACAATTTCACCATTGTGTGAATTCTCTTCACTTATAGTTTAGTATAAATAACCCCTTCAATTTTAGTTTCCAAAAGATCTTTAGTTCACAGCTCACACAATTCACTCTTATTTTATTCTTATTTTATTATCAATATCCTCTTTTCAAATCAAAGTCAATAAATAAACAAATTATTATTATCAGTCTTATTATTTTGATCAATTGAGAATTTATTATTTACTATAATTATCAGTGGTTTCGGCATATAAAGACCAAAAACGTGAACTCCCACTTCAGTATATAATTTTAGTGACACAAACAGACATAAAGTCTTCTATTAAAATATATTTTTACTTGCCTAATCGCTACTTTTCTCTTTTAACGTTACTCCGAAGGTCTTGCTACCAACGATACATAACACTATGATTCATCTTTCGCCGATGAATTTGATGACGATGAAGAACCTGTTGCTAATGAGGAGTTAGTACACCAAGAAACAAACACACCATTACTGTCGTCATCTGCTCCTCGTCCTCCCCCATCACTGTCATCTCGAGTTTCTGCTCCTCCTGCCGCTTCATCATCGCCACCATCATCCTCTTCTGCTCCTCCTACTGTGTCATCATCAGTACCATCACCATCTTATGTTCCTGCTAATCCAAGCTCAACAACAGCATCATCATCATCATCCCAAGCCCGCACTAGAGGACAAACCAACGGTCCAGGTATTGGTCGTGGTCGCCGTACTGTTTTGGATGTCGACCAAGTTGGTCAAGTTATAGCCAATCTTAATGAACAACATACCATCAGCAGCACACACATTGTCAACAATTTCTTCACTCAGCTTGTGAATGAATCAGACAAGCGAAGAGCTGAACATGATCTTGCTGAGGCCAGAAGTGTGCACCGCATGACGTCTTACCACGCTGAGATGAGAGAGATGCATGACGATTTCATGTATGCATTTGACTGCTTATATGAATCAAACCGGGAAATGCTGGGATATGCTCGCATTGCATACAATGGGAATGGTCCTGTTCTGCTTCCTGCCAATATCACCCCTACTACCACAGAAGATGAAAATGAAGAAAATTAAATAATAAAATCAATAGCAATAATAATAATAAAAATAATAAAAATAAAAATAAAAATAAAAATAAAAATAAACCAATAAATTGTGTTGTGTTATAATATTTTCTCTAAATACTTTGAATTGAACATGATCAGATGGTAGTTGATAATTTTGGATGACAATGCATAGCATAGAAATATCCATCGAGAGTATATAAAAGAAAGATAAATAAACGATATATAACTATATTGGCAATTGATACCATCAGTCAATTTACATAACAATAGTTGTGATGCATTTTCAAATGTAAATGTGTTTATTTTTTATAACATGAGATAAAAATAAAAGCAATAGCTTACTTGATGTTATCAAATACATTGCAATGCACGTCTTGTCAATCTACGTGATCGTCCTGGTGATCGTGTTGGCGCACGAGATCTCTCTGTTGTTGTTGGTTGCTCTTCTACAGGCACATATGCATCCAGAAGCTCTGAGCGAAATGCTTGTCCTTCAAGTTGTAGTTCATTTTCTAGGCGGGTGATCTCTGGTATGCTTATATGATCTGTAGTCAGTCGTGGTGCCTCAGGAACAGGGTGAGGTGATGAAGCTTCAGAAACCAAAGGGAGTGGCTCTAAGCTGACTTCGATTCCTTGTCCCTCTGGATCTACATCATAGGGGCCATCGTCAACGAATGCTTCATAAAGATGCACAGTTGCATCGCTCTGTGTTACTGGATCTTCAACGTCATTTACACCCAAGCAAATGTTATGCAAGACACAACAAGCAATAATTGTCCAGATCATTCTTTCTATATTGATCATACATAGATGCTTCTATAATGTTCGCTAGCGACTGACTAAAGCACCAAACGAATGCTCTACAATAATGCGACTAGATGAATGCATCTTGTTAAATATTTTTTGACGTCGATTGGCAGAGCTACGTGGAAAAGATGGAACCACTGTACGCATGACTGGAAAAGCAGAGTCTAATAAAACAGTACTTAGATTTGTTGCTTATATTCATATTGTATATACATATTAAAAACTACTCACCAGTGATAATGTAGGTGTCATCCATACATACTTGATCGGGTATATTGATGAGATTTGTATATAGCGCGCTTGTTGTGAAAGCACATGCGTCATTTACACGGCCTTTTTGTATTGTTAATAAATATGTTAAATTTTTGATAACCATAATTACTAACACTGCTTACCGGAATCACCACATTTTATAAATGTAAAGCAAGTTGAAACATTGCATACTGCAAGCAAATTGAAAGAAGCATTGTTCTTTCTATCGACAAACATGTTTCCTCTTTTAGCTGGTTTTTGTATTATGACCAATTTCCCATCCATGGCACTGATTACTTTATCCAGTCATTGATGCCCTGCTCCTCCTTTTGTTTTAAATTGGTGTGCCATCTCCTGCATTCTTCGTAAGTCATTGGTTGGCCAGGTGATTTCTGTCTGATCCATTCGTTCCATTTCCTTAATAAATCTATCTGTACAATTGTTCAGGGATCCATCAGGAATATCCAACAGGGCGCATACCAAACGAAAACCAAAATGAGAATTGGCAAAGCACCAGAGAACCACGGCAACCTGGATTTCTACTGGAATCCCCCCCTTCATTTGACTTCCAATATACTCTGGATCGCTTTTCAGCTTGTTTACCAGCAATTCAAAAGCACTTTTCGTAATATGATAGTGAGATTTGAACCGCTTATGCCCCTCAGCTAGATCGCTCAAATTGGGATGCATAACTCTCCACCACCAGGAAGATTCACACGCTCGTTATTGTCGCTGATGCGCGATTTCTACTGTTATAAAAATAGGACATGCATGAAATATTTCATAAAAAATGTCCTAGTATACAAGTTTATACCTGAGTGCCGCCTGAGCTACTAATGGACCAAGGACTTCAAATGACATTTGGTCGATAACTTGTAAATAATTTCGATGACTAGTGAGCAGTTCTTCTTCTTCTTCCATCATGGCATCCATCAAGTGTTGAAAGTCACGTCGGTGGTAAGCTGTTCCCTGAATTACAGCTAGATTCGTTTGACATTGCATGATGCAAGCATCTGTACAAGGATCTTGTCCAATTAAAGTACGGTTGTTCATTTTGTCAAGTTGAAATAAATAATATTATAAAACATGAAAGTATTATGAGAAAAACTTGCATTGTGCATTCCAGGTAGTTTAAAACTTTTAGCAGTCTTACAGGTACCCCGATTTCATATTCCGTTTATAGTAAAATTATTTTTACCTTATATGTTAAAAAAGATTTTTCTCATGATTTATTTGCGAACTTGAGAGGACCTAGTATAAATTTTAGTATTTTCATCTTTTTTTCTAAAAAAGGCAGTTTATCCATATTGGGGAATTTTTGTAGTATATATGCCAATGGCTCGACTAATTTTTTTTATTGGCTGTAAATTTTTAATTTTTTTAAGTAGTTATACTGTAACAGTATAACTTGCCCAGCAGGGTAGTAACAAGGAATCAATGGCTCGACCAAACACAGCAAAATAAAATAAACAGAGTTGTAGGGAGTTGGCACAACTTTTAGTACTTCACTAATAAGAGGTACAGGTGCATTGATGACAACAGTACTACTATAGTTGATAAACTTTGCAGTAATCTGTAGCTTGTGATGTCAAAAAAAAGATGCAAGGTAAAAGTACTACTACAAAAGGAAATTGCAACAATCACACGTAAATTAATACGCCGCAATTTATACTGCACGTCCCGGAACAGCGCGGGGCCAGGAAGCTCAATAATGAACCGTAAAATTGTAAAACAATAAGTTTTGAGTTAACTGTAATTTAACTTCTTTTTAATTTATACAATTGAATTTCATTGAAATAATTATTTTTTACGTTGTTTGTTTACTAAATTTAAAATATGCATTTTGCACAAAATTGTAACTTTTAGATAATACATTTTATTAATAAAGGAATAAAAAGTGTTTTCCATAGCTAAACTTGCTTTCAAATGCTTTTTAGCAAATTAAGACTATATTTATAAAAAAGTAAAGCACAAAATAAGTAAAAAAAATTTTAATCTTAAATTTACAGTGCTACGTACAATATAAATGTTATATAAATAAAATGTTTTTTTATAATAGCATTAATGTCTTAAACAATTTTTACTACAGCATTTATGGCTTTTGTATCTTCACGGAATATCGCGGCTCAACTTTGGACGAAACAACGCAGCTGCTCGAAACACCGCGGCCTCGCTTTAACGGAACACTGATGTCTTCCGAATCATCGCGGTCTCTCCAAACTATGCGGTCTCATGATATATGGGTTTTTTCATACAGGATTTTTCTGTTTTTTTTTCTTTGTCATTAAGGTTTATTTTTATTGGCGCTGAATTTTTCAAAATTGTCAGGAGGTGAAAATTCAAGTTAGCAGTGTAATTTTTGAACTTAACAGCATGATTTTAGAAGTTGATGCTGTGATTTTGCGGTTAGCAAAATTTAGGAGTAGCTGTGAATTGTAACTTTAATTACCTATCTTTGCTCTGCATCATTTTTAGTATAAATCACCAGTTGCTAAATTTTTAGTTTCTTTTAATCTTTATTTGACAAAAGTATATAAATAAAAAAGGGAAAGGGGGCTAATCATTATCAATTGATAATATAAAAATCAGTTGATTTTATATTATCTAAATAATTTATTATTTAAAATAAATATCAATTGTTCTATTATTTAATTGATATAACAATTAAGATATTTTGAAAAATTAATTAAAGGATATATCTAATGGTCATGTGATATATATACTACAAATAAAATTGTGGTATATTTATGTTTTTCTTTAATTTATAATGATAATAAACATAACTATCAAAAAAAGTAGAACTTTTATTGATCCAAATAATAAAATGATCAATTAAATAATATATAAAATATGGATATTGTCGTATGGATGGGAAATATGGATAAAATAAAATAGAAATAAGGTAAGAAAATAAATAGATATAGAAGTAGGTAACAAAGATAAGTCTTGTGAGAATCAATTAGGTCTTTTATTATGTGAATAAAGTATCCAGATCAAAAAGATAAAAGATAATTTTATATTATTAAATTTAAGTCT